>JBBMKE010286244.1:0-13843 GCA_037834125.1 Lippia alba | reverse complement strand
CCCTTAAAATGGACTTGTCCTCAAGTCCGATCCGATCCTTCAAACAAACCCGGATACAAATTTCTCATCTTCTCTTCGGATTCCCAAGTTGACTCCTCGGACTTTTGATCTCTCCAAAGACCCCGAACCAACGCTACCCGCTTATTCCTCAACTCCTGAACCTTTCGATCTTGAATAGCTACTGGATGTTTCACAATAGTCAAATCCGGTTCTAAATTCACATCTTCAACGGGTAGAATAACATTTTCTTAAACCTCACCTGGAATCAAAAGAAGCAAAATCGAAAACAAGCGAACAAGACCACCTTAACCTCGGGCTCGATAGTATCCTGACTCGGCTCTGAAATCACAAAAGGATACAAAACCCGAGACTTAGACTCAAAATGTACCAAATATGACGCGCAAGATGTAAAGCGTGCATGAGATGCATAAACATGCTTAAATGTATCCAAATTATGCACAAAATCACCTCAAAACGCAAACTTATGCATATGCAAGTCACACAGAGAATACAAAGCATAAAAATAGCTTAATAAAGCTCAAAAAGGACATATGTAGGTGTTTCGGGGGAAAAGGAATCAAACCGCAAAAGTCGAAAAATCAAATTTCTCACAATAGGTTCCGAAACGACCGTTTCGGGTTTTAGTTAAAATGAGAAACGACCGTTTCGGCCATCAGACCTTGAACCTGAGAGGTTGGAAATGGCCGTTTCAGAAATACACAGGATTTCCAAACAGCCGTTTCTAGACCGTATGTAACAAATTCTGGGGCCTGAAACGGCCGTTTCGATTTTCAAAGAAAAATCCAAACGGCCGTTCCAAAACCGTCTGGAACGAAAATGCCCATTCCAAATGGTCATTTCGGGTTCCTTCACAAAATCCAAAGACTTATTTTGTCTCTTGCTAAGACTTGGAGAATAAGTCAAAGACTTATTTCCAATTAATAATTAATTACATTAGTTAATTAATGAGCAAGAAAACAAATCCGATTGGTACTTGGAAACCCTAAGGGGTTCGAACCATATGGGTATAAATAAGGGATTTGTGGCTTTCTCGTTCTTTAGACCAACACTCTTGAAGTGTTTGTTTTTGAGAAAATAAAATCAAAAGAAAGGTTTTCAAAATACAGCTTCCCTAGCCAAAATACAAGCTACAGAACTGGCATTCTCCCTAGCTTGATCGTGTTCCCTTGAGGATCGCTATCTTTGGAGATCTAATCGAGAGTCGTTCGAGGGATAATTCCGCGTGAAGGGCGTTCGGTAGGCGGTACTAGCGTCATAAGAAAGCTACTATCTAAGTGAGTTTCTTGAAACTACGTTCTCAGTACGATAATCGAGAGTCCCTGGTTCTTCTTGTCGGGAAAAAATTTTAAATTTCCACTGCGTTTACCTTTACAGTTTCCAACAGCTTAATTGGAAACATGTAAAGCATTATATGTTATTCTCGCATTCTTTCTATGACTTAAAGTGATTCTTCTTGACTCGAAACTTTTCATGTGTGATGTAAACACGTTATTTTGTATATTATGGTCATTGTTGAAAGATAATGACTCAATTTTCTATAATTCATGAAAGATATGAAGTGATTGAAATAGAAACCTCACGTATTGATTGAAATGGAATGAATTACTCACTTATATGTTTCCAATGCATTTATTGTACACATGAACACGTCCATAACATATTATTATCTCTTACAAATATCTTATCATGCTTATTGCATTGTTGTGCGTCGTTTGTTGTCATGATGAGTCTCACTTCACCTCTTTTGCACAGATTTTGGTTCAGTTAGAGACGAGGCCGACTTTGAGATCCTTGTTTCATTTGCCTTCAAGGTGGGTTTCTCGTATATTAGTTAAAAAAGACCCGATAAATACCCAATGTGCAAAGTTTTAAGCCAAAACGTATATATATGTATATCGAGTCCTTTCAAGAGTAAATATTTTCGAACTTAAAGCCCTCTTCTTTAATGAATTCCCTACCTAATGTTTTAGCGAGGACATGATTATGATTACACTGATTGGGGCCCAGAGACTTAGTGTATGTGGCTATCCGGGGAGGTATTGGGCCGACGGTGATCCCGTACATTAGTCCCACATTGATTGACGGTGATACCGGCCCTTGCTAGGAGTTTTAGTGGGGAATGAGAATGGGCTTTTGGGGTTTCATGGACCCTACTAGTCACAATGATCGGATGGCAAGGGCTAGCTACCCGAACCATCACCCGGAAAAAAAGGAGTATATGATCGAATGAATGTGTACACAAGTATAAATTGCATGATAATGAATGATTGAATAGTTAATGATTAATGTTATACAAGGTGTTGGTTGGAGATTATGCACGCCTACCCATTGGGCCTGAATGACCTAATGATTGAAATTGAGTGTTATAATCCCCGCTCGATGATTCATTTATTTTAACCACTTGGGAAATGATTTGAAAACCTCGGTCAGGATTATAACTTGCATGTACTTGTTTAGATTCCACGATATTATATATATTATGCCTGATTTTATACCCACCATCTCCTATAGACTGAACCTGAATTTATTTCGGTTGTGTTGTGTAGGTTTTTGAGGAGTGCTAGGCTGGAATACGAGTCTTTTGGGTCTTGCATTAGTGTCTAGCATTTATTTTACACTTTCACTCATATTTAGATTTTTTTTACTATGTTAATCAACGTCTGTGGCGCATTTTGTATTGTGGCTGTGAAGGCGATTGTTACTTGAATTATTTTTCATGTAGAGCCTATGGCTCGTCGTGATAATATGATGTTTATATATTATGCTTTTGCACATACTTCTTTACTCTGGTCTCTTTTAGAATTTTGGATTATTTGGTTTAAGGATTAGTCCCACCTAGCCTAGCGAGTGAGTTGTCTCCCCGTTCGCCTTGACTTATTACGTGTATGGACTCTCCATTTCATGTATGGGTCGGGTCTTGGTACGGGGGATGTGGTGTCACGCGTCGGCCGCTCTATCCTTAAGTGGTATCAGAGCTCCAGATTGCAAACCAGGAGTTCTCATGTCGTGTTAAGTCAATTTGCGTCGTACAACATAGGAACAACTTGTCAACGTGTGCATTGCAATGAGTTGATATTAATTGATACAAATTTGATGGAAATTCTATGTGGTAATATGTCTAAATTCGAAGTTGCTAGTTATGTGTTGCATTTGCATCTATTATATGCTCCGTATGCATCAATATCTGAATTGAGTTGTGGTTGTAGAGTGAAATTTGGTCAAGCTTGACAACAAATCTCATTTACTAGAAGATGGGTGGTTGGCTTCCAACGAGGTTCCAAAATGGATAGAGGATATGCCTTTTCTTAAAAAGGTTATCTCCACTCAACTAAGGTCCATAAGAGAAGACCCGATCCATAAGGAGTTCTTCAACTTCATTCTTATGTTCCAAAGGATCATCGACGAGCATGCACGTAGGGCACAAACCACGAAGTGAGGTGCACAGAGAAACAGTGAGGTGAGCATAGGAGTGCAGGATTTTGAACTCATCAAATTATGAAGGTGCCTAGTGCAGCCGTGGTGGAAGGCTTCAAGATGCAACATTCTCACAAGCCTTCTAGACCTCCAATTGCTATAAGGGATCATAGAGGGATGCAACAACAAAATTACAAATACGCGAAGAACTACCCTCAACCTGTGTGCAATATCAAAAACAATGGATGGGATCTTATGCTAAAACCAATGCTACGGTGACAGGTTCAATGCATTCATTACACGTGTATCATAGATTGTATTCAATTGTTTTAAATTTCATTCTAAGTGCAATATTACTACAAATTGTTGAATTGGTGTTGTCTCTGCTAATGTGAATGTATGCTACACACATTCGGCATCATAACCTAACATGTATTTTAGTGTTTATTCGACAGGATGCCGCCTCATAGATATCAGGATAGATCTCTGGACCAATTATATCATCGTGACCGCTCTCCTACACCTCAACAACAACCACAAACGCCTCCAATGAATATGGAAAATTTCATGGATCCGATTTTCAACTATGTGGAATATCGAAGGGCTCAAGCACCACCACCACCACAACCACTAGTTGAGCCACCCCTACAAAGTAATAGGGATCCTCATGGGTATTTCTAAGCTACAATCCCCATCGATTTTCTAGCTCTGTTGATGATGCGGTCTCAGAGGGATGATTAACAAGGATTGAGGGGATACATATCATTTGACAATTCACTAATGAGAAAGCCTAGTTTGCTGTATTTCAATTGGATGGGGAGGCATACGATTGGTGGGAACGAACAAGAGAGAAGCTTGAGGTGGATGTCGAGGAAGTAACCTGGGAAGTGTTTAAGAGGGAATTCTGGGATTCTTTTGTGCTCGAAGTTGTGAGAGAAAGAAAGGAACAAGAATTCATGGATTTAAAGCAATGTAATCATATCGTGGCACAATATCTCCCCACATTTAATAGACTCGGGAAGTATGCTCCTCATATCACCCGGGATGTGAAGAGAAAAGCAAGAAGATTCATTATCGGGCATGGAAGAATCTAAAGCATGGGCAAGCCAGGCACAATTATGAGTCTTTCAAAAACACGGTATAAAAAGCTATGGTTCAAGAAGGGGAGTACAAGAAAAAAGACTCGGTTTCTAAATCTTTCTTGGGTCAATGAGAGGGTTTAGAAAAGAGACCTCTAGCTCATGCCACTCCCCCAACGGATGTCCCTTTCAAGAAGCCTCGAAATGGAGGACAAGCTCCTCAAGCTCCACCGGCGCTACTGGTTCCGATCGGGAGTAGACAAGACAAACCCCCATGCACGTATTGTAGAGAACCTACTAACGCATTTTATAATTGCCGAAGTAGGTTGGGTTTTTCTTATTTGCGGGAAGGGAGATTACGTGGTAAATGCTTGCCACGATAGAAATCGGGATATAAAGTGGAAGCTCAGGGACCGATGATATAAGCTTGCGCTTTTGCCCTTGAGGACGAGAAACAAAATGTCTAGGCCGATCCTATGGCCGAGGTGGAAGGTACCATTGCATATATAACACAAACATCCATGCATTCTTAGATTCGAGTGCCATATTTTTCTTTATGCTCTTATAGACCTACTACTTCATGTTATCTATTCTTGTGCATGCAAATACTTGCTTTGTGGTTGTTTTGCGATGTAACTGTACTTCTTGCGCTTTGGATTCTTTTTGTTTCGTTGTTTGAGAGATGGGATTTTCTCTTTGTTGTTTGAGAGACAAGGCTCCCTCACTTTATTTTTTCGAGAGACGGGGTTCTTTCTTTGTTGTTTAAGAGACAGGACTCTCTCTTTGTTGTCTGAGAGATGGGGCTCTCTCTCTTTGTTGTTTGAGAGACGGGGTTCTTTTTTTGTTGTTTGAGAGACGGGGTTCTCTCATTGTTTCTCGAGATAGTGGACCTGAGGATAGGTCCCTTTTAAGGGGGAAATGTAACGCCCCGTGTTTTCAAGACTATCCAGTATGGTGTCACGAGTGAGGTTAGACCGAGCGTTATGTGATTTACGTGAATTAAGTGTTTAATTATTTGTTTACGTAATTTAATTGTATTTATCTGCGTACGTGACTAATGTTTGCTCGTTTTATTTTAATCACAAGTACACATTATTCATTTTCCGAGCCTCACCTTTTATTTCTCGTAAATTCCCAAACTCGATTCTTGTTCCCTTTATTTAATTCAGGAACTTAGTTCACCCAATCGTATTTTAATTCGAGCCAAAACCACATAAAATATCACAACACACAAACATCCCCCGACCGGGCCCCTCGTTACACTTTCCCTTTTCTCCTAACAAAATACAAGACACAAACCCATACACCCCATTACCTCATTTCTTCTTCTTCTTCTTCTTCTTCTTCTTCTTCTCTCCAAGAGAGAAACCCCCACCACCAATCAGCACCACCACCGGACACCCACCTCCGGCGCCACGCCACCACCACCAAGCTCCACCATTTCATCTCTTTTCTCTCCTTCTTCTTTATTTTTTCCCCATTTCAAGCTCAAAAGAAAATTCCAAGAAAAAGGGAAAAGTGCAAGCACCAAGCTCCGGCAAGGAATCCGACGATGCAAGACCACCACAAGCTCACCCTCGACACCCTCATTCCATTTCCGGTAAATTCCCTTTCATTTCTTGGTTTAATTGTGGAGATACGTGTATGTATATGTGTATGTATATATTTGTATATTTGTTGGGTTTGTGTAATTTGTGGATTAATTGATGAAATGTTGAGTTGGTTGTTGTTTATTGTTGTTATTATGTGATATTTGGGTGTTCTCGAAGTTCCCTCGGTGTTCCTGAGCCATTCTTCCGCCCCTACCCTGTTTTTCCCATCACCATTGTTGTTCTCACGCAGGAGGCCGCGCCCACGACCCCCAAGTCGAAACTCAGCCATTTTTCAGTCGCGGCCGCGATTAGTTTTTAGTTCATTTTTGTCGCAGCTGCTACCTACCCAAACGTGCTTGAAAATGGCTGAAATTTTAACTGTAGAAACCTTTTGAAGTCTACTTCATTCTCAAATTGGAATAAACTTAATATCTTTTTTGGATTGTGAGATCTAATCAATCCTTTTGAGTGTCACCATTTTCTCGAAAATCTGCTTTCATTCAAGTTCGCGCCTATGCCATTTTCACCTCGATTTGAATCACGCTAGGAGCCATATATCCATAGAAAGCCATGTGAGTCTACTTTCACATCCAACAAACAAAACTCATTTCCAACTTATACAACTTGAGATAAGTTCAATTTCCTACAACCTGCGCATATGAAAAACTGTTAGCCTTTCGCCGAGACTTAATCAAATCTATTCTCTTGTTTTCCTTTCACCTTCCCGGACTCCGTGAATGCATTGATTGAATTGTATGATTGATTAATTGTTAATGTATGATATATTTTGTTTTTTGTGAATTTTATGTTATGAATTTAATGTGGTAACGTGAAATGACAACGTGAACATTTAAATGTTATGATATGAACGTTCCTTGCACACCTTGCATTCCTTATGTGTTCAATTGATTCTTATGCAATGCTAACATGCATTATAATATGCTATGCATTGAATATTGAACGAATGATTGGTATTGAATGAACGAATGACAATGAAAGGAACATGATTTATTTGCGTATTGAATGATTGAAATGTTTATGTATCTAAGTGGCATTAATTGTGCACATGAACACCTCCATGATACATTGTTATCTCTTATGCATGTCATATCACTTTAACACATGGCCGTGCGTCATATTTGGTTCATTTGGTGTCTTGAGTCTCACGAATGCACTGTGTTATTTCTTGTACAGTTTTCTCTAAGGCGGAGAGTTGTCGGGTTCTTAGGCTATCTTCAAGCCTTCCTTTCTTTTGGTATTTGTCGGTAAGCTGTAACAGGTGGGTTTCTCTACTATTAGCTATCTTAACCCAATATACCTATGCAATGTGCAAAGTTTTAAACTAAAAACTATATCATGTATATATCGAGTCTTTTCATCGAATAAATATTTTCAAATGTTGAGCCCTTTTATTTATAAGCACCTCCCTTATGTTTTGGGGAATTGATTGATTGCACATTTATGGGGGCCCGAGACTTAGTTTTCGGGGTGATCTAGGGAGGCAAGGGCCAACAGTGATCCATGTACATTAATCCCACATTTATGACGACGTAACCGACCTGCTAGGAGGTTTAGCCGGAAGGGGAACCGGGCTTTTGGGGTTTCATGGACCCCACTAGCCATCATGTATGGATGGTGAGGGTTAGCTACCCGAACCATCACCGGGGAGAGGTTGGAACCATGTGGGAAGGCCGGGACATGGATTGCCCAAACGGACATGTATGATTGATTGATTGTGCACAAAAGATTTAATGTATGATAATAATTAAATTATGAATTATGATATATGACTTATGAATTATAATTTATGAATAAACGAGGTGGAGGTTGGAGACTTAGCCTTTCGCCGGGCTCACGTATGACCTAATGAATTATGAATTGAAATTGATTGTTATAATCCCGTTTGATGATTCTTTTCTTTCACCCACTTGAGAAATGCTTTGAAAACCTCACTTGGGATTATAGCTTGCATATAATTGTTTAAATTCTGTGGTACTATATATTTATGCCCTATTTTTATACCCACCAGTCTCTTAAAGACTAAACCCGGCTTGTTTTCAGTTCCTCTTGCAGGTTTGGAGTGCTAGGTGGGTTTTGAGTCTTTCAGATCTTGTATTAGGTTTTAGTTTACTTTTACACTCACACGCATATTTTAAATGTTATTTATGATTATAAATGCCTGTGGCACATTATTGATTATTGAGGCTGTGAAGGCCATTGTTAAATGTATGTCTTTTGTAATTGGAGTCTATGACTCGTTGTAATTGTGATGTATTGGTATAAGTTTATGCTTTGTTGCATAACTCTTTTTTGTGTTTAGAGTTTGAATTATTTGGTTTCGAGATCCTAGCTCCCACCAAGCCTAGTGAGTGAGTTAGTCTCCTATTCGCTTTGATAAGGATTCGGGCATGGACTTTCCATTTCATGACCGGGTCTAAATCTTAGTGCGGGGGATGTGGCATCCTCCGTTTGGGGTGTTACAATGATACCAGTAGAATTACTCCACCCCACAGCTCGAGTAACACGATACCAAGCCGATCAGAATCAAGAGAACAGACAATTCGAGCTGGACACCATTGAAGAGAAAACGGAGCAAGGTTTCCTTCGAATGCAACAATATCGGGCCTCGATGGTCAAGAGTTACAACAAGAACGTGAGGCCTCGATAATTTTGAGTGGGGGATTGGTCCTCAAAAGGGTCAATGTAACCATACATGTCGGCAAGCTCGATGCCAATTGGGAAGTACCATTTCGAATCATCAAAGTGGGAACGAATCAAGCCTATCACCTCGCAGAGATGAATGGGAATCCTGTACCTCGGTCCTGGAATGCCCAAAACCTTAGAAAATTATACACTTAAAGTCTTGTAAAGAGTTCTGTAGGCTTATTTTATTGCATCAATAAATTTGTCATCAGTTATTTCAACTATCACGCTCTATATTTTGAGTTAAATAGTTCGACTTATCTGATTAAATTGTTTAGTCAAGTTAGATGGTTCGAATTAAATGGTTCAACTTTAATGCTCTTTGTTTATGCCTTGAAGTTTTATCTCGTACAAATATCTAAGGGTATGCATTAAAACTAAATGCTAACTCGAAAATGTCGAAAGGAAAAATGAGATGAGATTGCATTAATAGTAGAAAGAGGCCAACTATGAAAGCCGACCTATTACACTTCAGATTTTGCTGATGGGAGCACTCGTCGGCCATCTTGGGTCAACTAGTACCTTACAAAACACGAGCATCAAGCCCTTTGGTTTTTTCCTACGGGAGCACCCACCGACCACTCCAGGTTGGTTTACAACTTAAACAAAAATGAAAAATAAGAACTAAAGGACAAGAATTGAAACAAAACAAGAACACTAACACGGCCAAACCAAGAGGCCTTCAATCCAGCTCTTTGTCAGGCCCCTCTCTAGGTTGAGCTCCGACTCCAGAAATGGCACCCTCAGAATGCGATCACTGCTCAACACCTCCGGGTCGATCACCTGTGGTATCTTGTTTGGGTCCTCTGGATGATTTGTACAGATGGCTTTTGCCAATGGAATGGAAAAACTAAACTCGTGTTTGGCTTAGTCGTTGGTGGCACTCTGGTCAGCCTCTCCGAGTTGAGATAGAGGTTTGGGATCAGGGCATTGGGGTCCAATCTTTGTTCAATCTGAGTCTTTCGAGAGGTGGCCTGCGGCCTTGCATTGAGCAAGGCATAGCTCAAACCCCTTATTCATGTCGACGATTCCGAATGGGACCGTTGACCGTTTATATGCAGGGAACTTCATGAAGCGATAGACCCCATAGAGCTCTGAATCGGCCATCTCTTGGCACATTATCTCCTGGTAGTGCTCAATCGCCATGCGAGCTCCGGCCATCTTCCCTGCTTCCTCCCCACCCTTGAAGGCTTCAACTTCTTTAACGACCTATGCATCTAGCTGTTCGTGCACCTCGAGCAACTCCTTCATCTTCCCATCCAGTTGCCTCTTCAACTCGCCCGAAGTCTCCTCCACCTTCGTCTTAGCTGACTCAACAAACTTTAAGTGCAGGCCTAACCTTACCATTTCCGACTCCATGCCCTCCAGCTTCTTCTTCAGACCCTCTACCTCAATTCAACACATACCATGGCCTCCAAGCAGGTTCTTCCTTCCTTATACACTTGAGCACGTCGGCCCAAATGGAAGATATCCTGCACTAGCTACATAATTCATGTGTGTCAGAAGAGCCGACTTAGAAGAAAGAGAGGAAAAATACTAAGACTCAACACTTACCCCGAGAGCCCATATGATGGCGCCCATTTTGACCTCTAGGTCGTTCATTTGCCACTTAGTACAGTGGTTGGCCCACATTAGATAGCTATGGTACAGGGCCCCAGTAACGCAGTTATCCCGAGGTTGGGAGCTTACCCGACGGGGTCGACCATCGTGGTCAACTAGCTGCAGCGAGCCCGGGAAGTAAGGTTCAAAAATTTTCAGCATCTTCATGAAGGCTGAGATATCCTCCACGGGGGCTGTGAAAAAGGAGTAGGAGTCTTCTCGGTTGCAAAAGGGGTCGAGGGAGCGGGCCCGTAGATTTACTTACTCCGGCCGAGGTACCCATATCTCGATCAATATTGACAGACCTGGGAGTTTGGCCTGATTCTTTATCTTTCTTGGGCTTCTTCCTATGCTCGGGTTGTTCGTCCACGTCCTTGTCCTTGCGCTTCCCCTGATTTCCCTGTCGGGCAAGGGCCCTCTAGTTTTCCTGTCCCGGTTGGGCCGGGACTGAGACCCTCATGGCGTCAGGGGCTCCGACTTGATGAGGCTGAGGTTGAGGGGCATCGGGTGTCTTATGTTGAGTGAACGTCCCAGCCGCCCTCTTTTCCTCATCCATATAGCCCTGGAGAAGCGCTAGTCGGCTCATGATTACTCGTCTGCAAAAGAGAAGAAAAGGGTCAAGTAAAAATCGAGTGAAAACTCTCGAGCAAGGATAATAAATAAAATCAAAATCAAAAGTATAAGTAGCCCGATCCACTTTCGAGCTGCTTCTGAGTCGAATACCGTGTTTAAATCTCCTACTGAGGACTCCTGGTGCCAGGCCGAAGTTGATCAGAACCTTATCTTTTATTTATTTCCGGCAATCAAACTGGCCGAGTTCCAACATATCCCAGATGAAAGTGTTTGACCATCTCGGCATTCCAGTCGGGAGGGTCGATTAAGGCCTCAAACACCAAGACAAGCGATTCAACCCGGGCCACCCGCTCTTGCTCTCCACATACACAAATTGTTTCTTCCAATGGTCGGCGATGTCGTGAGATTATGCTTGTTTTTAAACGCCAGTAGTACGAAGCCGTAGCCCTACCCAGATTCTTCTCCCGTCACATTCTCCTTAAACAACTCATTAACCACCCCGATCATGGGCAGACCGAAATATCTCATCAATACGGAAATACCATTAACCACCGCGTGAGCATTTAGCATCAATTGAACCGGGCAAACTTGAGATGGTTATATAGTTGATAATGTCATCCTCGAGTGGTATCCGAAATCCAGATTGCACCATCTTCCAAGTCGTAGTTATACAATTCGTTGGGGGGTCGGTCAAACGCTGCCCTAGTTTTGGTCAGATTACCCTTACCCCAGATGCTCGACATCTCCTCCAAAAAGAGCATCACTCAGATTGGTGAACATCTTAGCCGTAATCTTACAAGGAACCTCTTGGGGATCCTTATGTAAAAACCTGGCTGACTACAGAAAGCTCTAAGTCGGCCCAAATTCGATCGTCCTCGGCCACGTCAGTATGAATTAGGCTAGTCCTACTCGATCCGAGACCAAGCTCGGGCTTGGAACCCTCAGTGGATTGAACCATGTTCGACCAGCCCAGTGTTGGCCCACGGAGCACTACCAGCATTAAATGCTTCTAACACTCCATACCAGGTCGTTAGGCAACATTAAATACATCTGACACCAGTACAAGAATGTCTTTCTCACTCCATCTGGTATAAATACTCCTTCATTTATGTCATTTACTATGCATATTTACTGCGCTTAAATCTACTTACTCGGCTTACCTAACACTCGAAAACTGACTTGAGCGTTGGAGTGCCGACATAAGGAAAAACCCCTCCTATCCCTATTCGGCCTTCAGTTCACATTTGCTTCCATCTTCCAGGTCAACCCTTGTTCGAGCATCCCCAAATTATAAATTTTGAGTGATCCAGTCAGCTCCGCATAGACCAAGTCAACCAACCAAATTTAGACTCGATCAGAGGGACAAGTGGCTTTCGTCGCCTCCTGATTTTACACCAAGATTTAAACAAAATATAGGGATCATGCCGGAATGGGTAGAAGAGTTTATGGTGCCTGGGATTCAGAAGTGGGATGTTAATTTAATTGGGACTGTTTTTCATGAAAGGGACATACGACTGATTCTCAGTATCCCTCTCGGGTCCGGCCGAAGGGAAGATACTCTCCTGTGGCACTTTGATGATTCTGGTAAGTTTTCAGTTCGTAGTGCTTATATCTTGGTGAAAGAGTTAGCGGATCGTAATAGAGCTTCATCTGCTTCGTTTGAATCTTATGGTATTTGGAAAAAGAAATGGCATTTGAATGTGCAACCAAAAGTTCAGAGTTTCTTATGGCGATGCTATCGAGATATCCTTCTGTCGGCCACGAACTTGGTGTGGCACAATTGTGGTTCGGACTAGAGCTGCGTTACCTGTGATTTTCAGTATGAGGACGCGATCTATGCAATATTTGGATGCTCCTTTGCACGACAGGTATGGGCAATCTCATCCATACCAAGGAGCATAGTTGACGCCATTATGACAAACCTTTTTAATGATTTGCTAGTGGCGCTGGAACAGCTGACTTGTGATGAAGGTGAACGGTTGGTGTTGATTATGTGGGCTTTGTGAAACAATCAAAATAAGGTTAGAGTGGAAGGAGTCAGAGTTTTAACCCACGAGATTCTGGATTCAGTTGGTCGGTGCCGGCAGCCGAGTAGGCGTATTAACGATGAGGTGAGTGAGTTAGGAAAGGTAAGTGATGTGGTTAAGCGGGAGAAACCGGAAAGGGGGTAGATTAAGGTGAAATTTTGATGGGGCAGTTTTTAAGCATTCGTGTAGCGTCCGGTGCGTGACGCCATATCACCCGCACCAAGACCCAGACCCGGTCATGAAATGGAAGTCCATGCCCGAATTCGAATTAAGGCGAACGGGGACACAACTCACTCGCTAGGCTAGGCGGGAACTAGAACGTCAAAACCAAATAAGTAAAAAAACCAATGTAAGTGGAAGTGGAAGCAAAGCCTGTGCATACATTCAAAATAAAGAGCCACGGGCTCTATACAAGTATATCAATTAGCACGGCCTTCACAACTTCAATTTACATAACCATAATACGCCACAGGCATCTAATTCATAAGTACATAAATACATACCAAGGAGTGATTGTTGGAAAATTATAGTAAGAAATGCAGCGGAAATTTAAAAAATTTTCCAAAAAGGATCGGTCTATTGATGCTCATACTTAAACGGAAGGAAAAACGAATCATACATTTTCTGTTTTTCTTTCTTGGAGCAATTTAGCCGCCCAAAATTGCTCTTCAAGCGGCTTGACCCCTCTCCTTGGTTTTATCGATTCTTTATAGACTTTACGAAAGTAGCCCTCTAGAGAATTAGTCCACCAATATGAGCACAATCTACTAAGGGAGGATGCTAGTTCTGTTAGTAGTGTTTAGGCCGTTTCTAGGGTTTGATATGAATATGGATA
>JBBMKE010286134.1:0-13844 GCA_037834125.1 Lippia alba | reverse complement strand
TAACTTTAAAAAGAGTCCTTATTATAATATTTTGTGTTTTCTACCAAGAGTCCTATTTCAAATTAATAAGTATTTTTTTAATGTAATTAAATTAATAATTTATAACATGTAATTACATAATTATCCCTAACTAATAATTATTGACATAACTATTATGAGGGTATTTTAGGCGATGAACATTTTGTAAGAAACTTATGTGCTTTTATAATATATATAGATAGAAAATTAATTAAACCCCATCTTTTATAATGTATTGGTCGTGCGAATATTAAATTAATGTAAATAAGATTTGTATGCTTCAGCTGTATTTGTTAATTAATGTATTGTATTCACATTGTTGTGAACCATGGCGGCTCTCTCAGCAGTTAGGTTGGTGAGGGATTTTGGTTGGCAACGTATTATTTTTGAAGGTGACAACTCTAATGTCATTGATAGGATCAAGAATGACGAGGAGGATCTCTCGATCTCCTGTGGGGAACATCTTCTCAAACATCAGAGACTTACTCCCTTCCTTCTCGAACGTCAAGTTTTCGTCTATCAAACATGGTGATAGCCTACAAACTTGTTAGGAATGTGGATTCGGCATATGTTGGCTCTTTTGATTTTTCTGCTTTTGTTTCAGATCTTATTTTTGCTGAGTCCTTGTAACGTTGGCGGTGATAGCCAATCGTAAAAAAAAAAAAAAATTAAATAATCTTAATTAGTTCAATCTAGTTATTAATATGTCTGCTTTTATTTTTAATTTTTATGTTCATATTTTTTTTTAAGGATAAATTAACAATCATAAACTAATTCAAACCTCAAAGATGATCCTTCATAACGTCAGTTCCATACAACCGTATGTCTAGCGAATCAAAAATTAATGTCCCCGATCGCCTAGCCTAACAAGTAACAAGTCAATTCATCCACACAATACTTATGTATGAATGGATTTAAAGATGTAAAATGAAAGATTAGACACATAGAATTATGATGTAACCTATGGCCAATCTTATCACAATTCACAAGCTAAATTGTTGTGTTTAGGTAGAATGTGCCGGAAGCATAGAGATTATATTTGCGAAATTCGCTAAGTACATCAGTACATGGTTTGACCGGCTTATCCTAATTTGAAATATTGATTGGAATTCGAATTTTTGTAACCAGTAAAAAGTATATATATACGTCTGGATTCATTTGTAGGAGTTCACATTCATTTGTAGGAGTTCACGTTTGACAAAATGTAAGTACAACTTGAAGCTATTTCCCAATCATAAAATTGAATGTGAACATATAAAATTGCGAAAATTATATCCGACTATCCTATTAGATAGGATAATTACAATATAGTTCATCTTTATTTGAAAGGGAGAATTACATCTGACTACCCGGGATTTAGGCATAATTACAATCTAGTCCATGATTTTCATGAAATTACAAATTAGTCCCAAGCTTTTGAGAACTGTTTGTGGTCCTAGGTTCCGTTATGTCATTCCAAAAACGCCCCCTGATTTGTTGTTAAAGTCATATTTTGTAGGGATCGTTTTGTTATTTTTGTAAACTTTAGGAATGATTTTATAATTTTGGTCATATATTCAATGTAAAATTCATAAAACCGTCAGTGACATAAGCGCCCATTTATAAAATCCGTTAAGGGACCTCAGATCAAATAAGATTTATAGAGACTAAAATGTAATTTCTCAAAAATTATAAACTGTATTGTAATTAAACCTAAATACATGATACTCAGATATAATTCTCCCTTTTCAAAATTATGATTTAATCCTTAAATGTAGGCCCGTTTGTGATACATGTTATCAACATAAAATGCCAAAATGACAAAATGATAATCATTCTTAACCGTGAAACTTATATTATAATGATGGAGGTGCAACACAAATATATCCTATCAACATAAAAAGACAATAGATTCATGCATGAATCCCCAAAAATTCAAACTCTTTATCACATTTATAAAATAGAAATATTTCCAGATATTTCAGCTCATACTGCCCCAATTGCCAAATTGATATGAGTAATTTCCTACAAAAAGCAAGCCCATTGACCCGTAAATTCGTCATTTTTCTTCTTATTCCAAAAAGGGACATTTCCATTTTCTTTGTCACAAAAGCGGTATCGATTTAAAGATGTGCACCGCTCACTAGCCAATTAGTTCAGTTTTGGACCTTAGGGTAAAGGCAGAAGATATTTGGTGCATTTGGGCTTTATATCTCTTATATCATATTATTTCATCTTCCATTTTACTTATATACATACGCTATATGTATTCATAAACCAAAGGATCAAGCCAGGAGTTCATTGATGGGGGGCGAATTTTGTGTATGTAAAAAACTACGTTGGGAGGGGTCCCCGCAATAAGCTCCTTCAGCTATCCCGGGAGATTAGTCATTCACTCAACTGGGTGGAGTATGAAATAGTAAATTCAAGCCGTCCACTTGTTTGATCTCATACTGGAGGTTATTCTAATCAGAATTTGGTTCAGTCAAACTAACATAATAAAAAGAGAGTGTTTTATAAGTATGAATGACGTAAATTTTTTTAAAATTGACCAATAAAATAACAAGTGTGATATGATTGTTAATATAATCGGTTAAATTCGACTGAATAGGATATGAAATGTAATTTTGGTAGGGATATCTATTTCCCAAATTCCATGATTAGAATGAAATGTTTATTAGATCATGAATGCAAATACTTGATAACTAATGATTCATGATTAGATATTCTTACCCCAATAGCCAAGCCAAGTGAAGCCAAAGCAGTGGTGCTTGCTATCCTGAGCCCGTAGGTCTTGTTGGGTGTACCTTGAGGAGGATTTGGGGTGCGTACTGTTCCCTGCCATTTAACCTGCACTGATTTCCTGGGGGACTGCTAAAATGCGTTGCCAAGTGAGCAATTGAACTACCCCCTCCCGTTAATTAACAATGTCAGGAAGAAAGATATCAAATCCGAAAATATTAGAAAATGAAATTATATTCCTACTGTAGTAAGACTTCCAATTATGAGTCTTGTGACATCACATGCTAACGTATGCACTGGTGAAACACTTCTCAAGATTCAAGAACCAAGATAATTTAGAAAATTAGATTTAGTAAACTATTTTTTTTTTTGGGGGGGAAACCGGTCAGAGGGACCGTGAGGTTTTAGACGAGGACCTCCCCTCCTTTATTACGGACCAGAAAAATGTCCAAAGAACGTACATCTAAATGTCCAAATTATTGAAGAAACCTACTCTATTACAAGAAGTGATATGCAGGCCATTATAAAAAAGAGTAGGGACATTAGCATAAGCTTTAGGGAGACTCTCCATGCTCCACCAATCCCTGTTACCGGTGACTCTAAACGGGCCAACCACTGGTCTCAAAAGACGCCCAGGGTGAGCATCGATAGACTCCAAGGTGGGGACTATCTGGCAGTGTTTGGCCTCAAAATCGGTCATGCCGTCCTTGGGATTATCTATTCTGATGTACTGCTTGATGTGGTACCAAAAAAAATGAACCGTCAATTCTTTTGTTACAGACTATCCCCACGAGGGAAATTCCAATGCCCTTCCTATTAGTGTAAATCCCATTATACCTAATCTGCAAAACTAAAACCCTTCTCGACCTAGTGAAGTGTGTATCCAAATAAACATATATCAAAACACCTTGCTGGAGAGAAAAAAAAAAAAAAAAAGAAGTACTAGCATATCTTACCTGCCATAAGGAGTTGTAACAGTGCGACCATAGTCCCCAAAGATGTTATCATTTTAAACGCAGACTAGGAATTTGCCATTTGTCTGTCCTTATTATTCCCTTTATGCGTGGCATTAATTCCATTTCTGGAAATAGCCATATCGCTTGATTTTCAGCTCCATGTTTCGCAAGAAAGTCAATAACCATGTTGCCCTCACGATAAATGTGAGTTAACCGAACCTGTATGATATCTGTAATATCCCGAAACTGAAGCAGTAATTGTTGTAGCTTCCAATCTCCCGCATAAACTCTCTGAATCATATCTATTGTGACCTTAGCATCCATTTCTGCCCATATCACTTCCATCCCCAAGTTAATAGCCATCTTCAAACCATGAATGAGGGCTGATAATTCTGCATGTGTGTTCGTTGTTATCCCTATTCCCGCGCTATAAGCTGCCACGACATGCCCCTCGTGATTCCTTATAACTGCTCCAATCCCACTTAGTCCCGGATTTCCTAAGCTCGATCCATCAGTATTTAGTTTGAAACTCCCCAAGTTTGGTTTAATCCAACGAACTATAGAAAGTGTTTTTCGCTTCATAGGTTGCAAAGAGATTCCAAATCGAGACGCCACACTGCAATCTCCTTTCCACTATTCCCTTTTGATCATGCCTACTTTGTGAAGTTGTTTAATGTGCATGAGGAACTGTTTTTTCTTTTATGTTAAAGGAAGTATAGCTCATTCCCTGATGCTTTTCTTATTTCGCTCCATCCATGCATACCAAAGTATAAGTGCTGGGACCACAACTCTAATATGCTTCTTATCGCTGAACGGGGATGATCTTCGCCATATATTAAGCATGCCAACGATACAATTCGCCTCCGAGACCTGTAAATGAAAAATATTAGGAAAGAACTTCCAGACCTCTTGGATTTTAGAATTAGAAATGAAAAAATAGCTACAAGTTTCTTGCTCATTGCAGCAAGCACATTTAGAAGGGAAGACAATCCCTTTGCGGTGGAGCCGTTCGTCCACGGGTATCCAATCATGGATAGCTCGCTAAAGGAAAATCCCAATGGTCGGGGTTAGATTAAGAGACCATATGGTGCTACACAACTCTGATGTGTCCCGTTTACATCTCAAATTTTCCCAAGATAATTTTAAAGAGAAGTTGCCATCTGAACTGTTTTTCCAAATGCCCTTGTCTTTCTGATTCCGAAGAATCTGTGTTGCACATATTTCATCTACAAGCGCCTCGTCAAATTTTGGAGGAGATTATTTCTTTCCCAAGCGCCCGCCTGCATGAAATCCTTAACCCTCTCATTTCCTGAAGCTCCAATAAACTCCGTAGATAGCGGTTTTCCTTTGAGCCAAGCATCCTCCCAAAAAGAAAGATTCCCTTCACCAATATTCCAGTATATATCCGGTTCAACATGCTGTCGAACTCTGCACAAGCGTTGCCATATGGGGGAATAATAATTCATAACCAAAGCATTTTTAGGGCGAGCATTACTACAATATCGGCTATTCATGTAGTTAGCCCAAAGAGAATCATTAGTCCGCATGCGCCACCAAAGTTTGTGCGAATATGACAGTACTATATCTCCAAGTTGGCGCGTATTCAGTCCTCCTTCCTTAAACGAAAAACAAACCCTTTTCCAGCTGGTCCAGTGCATCTTCTTTTGATCGTCCCTCGACCCCCAGAAAAACCTGTTAAGCATGATTTTAATTCTTCCAAGCACGGATTGGGGGGGTTTTATGATTTGAAATATATGTGTCGGCAGTGCTAAAAGGATGGATTTGATTAGCTGAAGACTTCCTCCATGAGATAAATCAGCACGCTCCCATCCATTTGTTCTATCACGAATTCGAACGACAGTCTCATCATATAAGCTTTTGTTCCTCCGACCTTTATAAAGCGGGGCTCCTTGATACTTCATCGGCAGTGTGGCTTGATTATAACCAAAGATCCCTTTAACCTCAGCTACCGACATGATATCTTTGTTACCTACCAAAAAAGACCTTTTGTTAGCATTAACCTTTTGACCCGAAATTAGTTCGTAATAACTAATTATATTATTGACTCCCTGAAGCGAAAGAGGACGGTTGTTAGTGAATATCATCATATCATCCGCATACGCAAGATGCGAGACATGTATCGCTGTTGAAGTTCTAAACCTAGCCCGAGGTTGTTCCAGCATGAATCTGTTCAAAGCATAAGACAAGTAATCAGAAGCAATAACAAATAATGAGGGGGATAGATGATCTCCTTGTCTAATTCCTCGGGAAGATTTGAATATTCCCGAAGATTCCCCATTGACCAGGACTGAAAACCAACACCCTGCTATACAATTATGGATCCAAGCAATCCATTTTTCTGAGAAGCCTTTAGTGCGGAGCATCTAGTAAAGAAATTCCCAGTTTATCTATCATAAGCTTTCGCCATATCCACTTTCAAAATCACATTTTTCGTTCTACTCTTATTGTCCAAGGCTTGCACCATCTTCTGGGCCAACAGAATGTTGTCACTGATAACTTTGCCCTGCACAAAACCACTTTGATTGTTAGAAATAATTTTAGGAAGAAACGAAACAAGTCTAGTATTAAGAATCTTAGTGATAATTTTATAAGACACATTGCATAAACTAATCGGACAGTAATCATTCCAATGTGCGGGATTATCATTCTTTGGTATCAGAGTTACAGTTGTAACCGTAAATGCCATAGGCATCTTTCTTTCATTAAAAAAATCAGCAACCGCTTCACAAACGTCCTGTTTAATGAGATCCCAAAAAATCTGGTAGAACCTTGCATTGAAACCATCCGAGCCCACTGTGCTGTTGGGATTAAGGTCAAATACCGCGGCCTTTATCTCTTCTTCAGTAGGCATTCTATCCAGAATTTCATTATCCTCATCCGTAATTAATCGCTGCACTATGTCAAAGTTGCCAAGGCTCCGATGGACAGTAGAATCTTCCTTCAAGAGGTCCTCAAAGTAGCGTTGAGCTAAGTTTCTTATTTCTTGTTGATCCGTTATTTTCTTGTCTCCTTCAAATATCACATTAATTCTACGTCTAAATCTTCTTTTTTTAATAAGAGCATGGAAATATTTGGTGTTTCTTTCTCCCTCCTCCATCCATCTACAAGATGATTTTTGCCGCCAAAAATCTTCTTCCATAGCCAGAATTTTTTTCCTTTCAGCAATCGCCTTGTTCCAATTTATGAGAGCCTCTTCGGTTGAGTTTATTTCAAAGTCACGTTCTGTTTCTAATTCGATCCTTTCAGCCTCCTTCACCTTATCAAAAACATTCCCAAACACATTTTTGTTCCAACACTTCAAATGAATTTTCAAACGCTTCAGCTTATCCACCAATTTCCTTATTCCCACGCTATCAATTGGCTGATTCCAATTATCAATAACAGTTGGTCTCAAGTCATGGTGCCGAAGCCACATTTCTTGAAACCAAAAAGAGATCGGATGAGAATAGGAACTGTTTTTCATGTTGATCAACAGAGGACAATGATCCGATGAGCTTTTGGCCAAATGTTTGACAATCGTATTATCATATAAGCCGCACCAAGCTTCATTAACTAAAATTCGGTCTAGTCGTTTCCAAACTCTTTTATTTGTCCATGTGTAGGGGGAACCCTCAACCGGTGGCTCGACCAGACCACGATCAGTTATAAAATCACTGAATTCATACATCAATTGGAAATCCATATCACATGCATTTTTAGTTTCATCCACCGAAACAAAAGTGTTGAAATCCCCTCCAATTAGCCAAGGGATATCACTATTATCTCTTTGATTGAACTGTTCCCAAATCTCGCGTCTTGCAACTGTGTTGCAAATGGCGTAGACAATAGTCAATTAGAAGACCTTATTTGCGGGTTTATTTTTGATTTTCAGGTCAAGGAATTGTCTATCATCCTTGAGCACTTCCACCTCCCAGTCCTCGCACCCAAAAAACCAAATGTGGTTAGAGACATTATTGATGACATTATGAAAGCGAAATTTACGACACATATTATAAGGAATTAAACTAATCATAGGCTCTAAAACAACAAGAAAATTAAAGTTATTCTTATCACAGAATTTTTAGAGAGAGCGGCAGTGGTCTGGTTTGCCCATTCCTCTCACGTTCCAAATCATAGCTTGTTCAATCATTGGGAAACCGGTTCATTGGCCAACGACGACGTCGCTCCTTTAGAGGCCACATTTGAGTTTTGTGGAGGTCTTACTCTCATTTTCTATTGAACTATTGGTGTAAAACCATCATTTTCCCCATCAGGATTTGTAGGTTTATGTAACGCTAGCTTCTTTGCATCTATAGGGTTGTCTCCTTCAACGTCTGGAGGGTCTGCCTCGGGTTCACTTTCAGCTTGCATGCTCTCACCAGAATCAAAGCCCGAAATATCTCCATCCTTATTATCCTCCTTTGCACCGTGCTCTACTAACGGGTTCTCATGCACTATACCCATAGGGTCAACCATTTCAGTACTCGTTTTAGAAGGGCCAGCAGTCTCTTTGCCATGCGGTTGAGACTTTTGCCTCCAGACCTGATCCTCTTGTTGTTTTCCAGTATGAGCTTCTTTCTGTTTCTCTCTACGTTGAACCGTTGCATCTCTTTTCTCCTGAATGAGTTACCGTAGGTCTGTTTGTTCTTCCTCAATAGTCACCACGTCATGACAGTCTTTCTTATCATGTCCAAGGCGTGAGCATTTTTTGCAGTAGGCTGGTAGGCGTTCATAAATGACAGGTTGTATCAAAGTACCACCATTAAAGCCTATGCTGATTCTCGTTTTCAGCGGCTTGAATAGATCAAGCTCCACACAAGTGCTGCGTAGTCCGGCCGGTTACAGTCGAAGGTCCCTTCATCGTAGCCCAAAGGTTCACCTATTTGGCTTACAATATCATGTAGGATATCAGGATTGAAAAATTGCGTCTTGAGAGAAGGAAGCTTTATCCACACTGGAGCTATGGACGACTCAATCTCCGGGTTAAATGTCGGAGTCCATTTGAGAACGCGCATAGGATATCCGTCAAAATTGATTATACGTCGTAACCAGATTTTGGAATAGTCCTCTTCACACTTAGTCTGATTAGCACATGTTTAATGTTCATCACTCCCAATTTAAACTCTCTTTTGAGTTTTTATTCCATGAAGATTTCATGGAGACGAGCCATAGTAGGATAACCGTGCGAGAATTTGCCAATTGAAGCGAACCTAAATAGCTTGGATAATTCTTCGATCTCATCATCGGAGAGTTGAATGTGAGGAATTCCATTGCGTTCAGTCACTACTCCATACGATTTCCTGTTGGGTGATTTATTGAAAACATGGATTTTCCCAACTCGGGGAATAAATGGCTGCTTCGCTAAAGAAGTTTCAGTAGCGTAAGAATGTTTGGGGACATTCTGTTTGTGGCAGGGCCAGAGTTCTCGCCGCCTTGAGGTGGCACCGGTGGAACTTCAGACGCGGGCAGCCGTAGCATGTCGGCGTGGAGATATTAGGGTTAGGGTTTTTTATAATTTGAATATTTGCCAAGATTGGATCTTTTATTTTTATTTTTTTCACCCTTTCGAATCTTGAGCATTTTATTTTTTATTTTTGTATGTGATGCGACGAAAAAAATAAAGTAAGAACTGGATAATCATTGCTGTTAGAACTCTTCTTTTTTGAAAGTGCGCAACTGATATTACTAATTATATATACTACCCCTAAGTTTACATGTTCAAATTAGTCCCCCCTAATATTATTATCATTATTACACCAAACTCCTAACGTTTCATAAATAGTGCAAAGCATCCTAGCCAACAGCTGAGTCCATTTAACGGGGACAGTTTAATGCGTAAAATCTGTGTTGATTCGTCGAGTGAATACTAATAGCAAGACCACTAAAATTACAATTTTACCCCCACATATACTAATAGGCGATCCGCCCTATTATTAGGACGGGAAACGAAGGTTGGTGGTCAGAGAAAGCAGGTTATCGACGTCAATGGCCAGTTCCCGGCCATCGGTGATAGGTGCCCGAGCCCGAATAGAACTAGTCATTGATGCCCATAACGTGCTTTCTCTGGCGTCATCCGGGACCAATGCATGTACTCAACTTAATTCCTATTTGAAATGTGCATATACTCAACCTAATTCCTATTTGAAATGTGTGGCTTTCGGGTGAGCCATAGCTGAAAGAAAAAGAAAAGAAAGAAGGTAGTTGTTAGAAAACAACGCAGCAATCTATCTCGCACAAACACACTCAAAGCACGAAACAGAAATAACAACACAAGATTTAACGAGGTTCAGCAAAGCCTACGTCCTCGGGCAAGAACATAGAGAGTTTTTCACTATGAAGAAAAAATGATACAAAGTACGTTACATCCAAATTAGGTTTCCCCCAAACTAATAAGCTTCATGTATCTCCCAGCCCAATAAAATAAAACTGGTTTCTAAGCCCGTAGCCCAACACTAATTTTATTTTCTTCTATTTGGGTTACACAGTAAGTTTATCAATATTCAAGACAAAAAACTAACAAATCTTCCCCTTGGCTTAAATTCTCTTCTCCAACTAGAAAATCAAAACTCTGTCTTGCACACAGCCCTCGCAAGGGCACTATTGAGTGCTGCACACTCCAAGCAAGTTCAGACAATGTCTAAACTTGTTCACTGGAACTGTCTTGGTCATCATATCAACCGGATTATCATGTGTAGACACTTTCTTCACATCAACCACCCTTTGTGATACAATGTACTGAATAAAATGATGTCTGGCATCAATATGCTTTGTACGCTCATGGTACATCTGGTTCTTGGCAAGGGCGACGCCACCCTTGCACCAGTGGGGTCAATCTGAGGAGTCGACATGAGAGACTGAGGAGAAGATGAGGAACTTGTATCCGGGTTTGTTTGAGGAATCGATTCGGACTCGAGGACAAGTCCATTTTAAGGGGGGAGGTTATGACACCCCATTCTTCGATTGGTTAAGGTACATTATGTGATTTAATTTCTATTTGCATTTAGGATAGAAATTATTTGAATTATGTGTTATAATTGTGATTACGCAAGTGATTTATTTGCGTTTTGGAGATTTTGGGGATTTTGGAATCGAATGTAAGCCTTTGAAAACCGAAACAATTAAACCAGGAAAACTTTGAACCGAACCAACCAAAATAAATTGAAGCGGCTCAAGACTTAAAGTCTTAAACCCATCCCTTCTCCCTCATTTTACCAAAAACATTCCAAGGCAAATAAGAGAAGAGAAAGAAGTTCCCAAGCTCACCAATCTTCCCAAGATCATTCCCGCTTCGTTTCTTCATCTATTTTCAATCCGAAGTAAGTTCCGAATCCCCACGATCTCTACTTTCTTTTAACCGATTGCTTTTATCTTGGTTTTATGATTTTGTATGAGTTTGGAGAATGTTGTGATAGTAAGGGTTTGTAACCCATTTGATGATTTGTTGATTTTGGATTGATTGGCATGAGTGGGAACTTCATTTATATGATTTATATGACCTAAGTGTTGCATTTATTGCATGAATTTTGGTTGGAGGATTGCATTTATGATACATTGCACTTATGAGGTGAAAGTGCATTTTTCATGGGTTTTGCATATTTGAGCTTTTATGGCATGAAACTTTGTTGCATTTGCATCCTAGATTGTTGTTGTTGCGTAAGTTGTTGTTGGTTTTGAGCTTGTTGTTCAAAATAAGACGTTTTGGGAGTTTTGGGCATTTTACCCCATTTTCGTGAAGTACACTGCCCAGTTTTTACAGTCGAAACGGCCGTTCCGGCCACTAGTTCATTTCGGGAATGGTCGTTTTGGCCTGGCGTAATTTTCAAATTTCAGAGATACAAACGACCGTTTGGAATCATATTTTTGTCACGGAAGGTTTTGGAACGACCATTTTCGTTTTGAACTAGTTTTCGAATCAGCCGTTCCGGGTGGCGAAAATCGTTACAGACACAAGCTAAACGACCGTTTGGATTTTTTTTGAAAATCTGAAACGGTCGTTTGCAAGCTCTCGGGTTCCAGACCTGGGCCTCGAAATGGTCGTTTGTATTTTGTATTGAAAACCGAAACAACCGTTTTGGAGCCCGCTGTGACAAATTTGATTTTTAACTTTTGCGGTTGGATTCCTTTGCTCCCAAAACACCTTTATATGTCCTTTTTTAGCTTTAATAAGCTACTTTCATGCTCCGCATTTGTCGTATGATTTATTTGTGCATGAGTTTGCATTTTGTGGTGATTATATGTTTGATTTTGAATCATTTGATCATGTCTTGGCATCTCATGCATACCTTGCACTCCGCGTGTCATATTTGGTACATTTTGAGTCTAAGTCTCGGGTGTTGTATCCTTTTGTGTTTCAGAGCCGAGTTCGGATACCGTGGAGCCCGAGGATTAGGTGGTCCTCTGTCTGTTTGCTACCCAGGTTTACTTTTTTTTATTCCAGGTGAGGTTTAGGACTTTTGCATTAGTTATTTGACCTATGGCCTATTATTTTATTGATTTCTCAACCCGTATGCGATTATATCTTATATATCTTTTAATTATGGGTGTTTAAGGTATGATTATGAATTTGTGGAATGCCCTGAGGGTTTTGGTGAAATTAATATACGAATAGGCATATGTAAGCTTTGTTTTGGAAATCCCATTTTGTAATTTGTTCGGTTTGAGCGAGTTGTTCCATGAAAGATGGAAAGTTTGTATTTGTTGGATTGTTGGGCCCTGGAATTATGGGTAAGGAGCCCCGGTACGACAAGGGTCATCGGGTTTGACCTGTGCGTAATTTCATTTGAGGTAAACACGTGCGACTCTGGAGGTTGGAAAAGGCGTGTTTGCTATGAGCCCTCGGTGAATAACCTGGGATGGCGTATTATGGGTTCGCAACCCCTTGCATATTTGTATTTGTGGTAGTGAGGGTTTGATGCCCGAATACCGAGAAGTAGAGGGTGGATTGGTATTGTGATTTGATATTTGTGTTATTTGTGAAGTCAGTGGAGAGTCCGTACTCGCCGGACGTTTATTCGCTTTTGTAATCGATAATTGTGAATCGAGATAAGAATTTGATATATATATAATATGTTCTTTTGAAAATAATTTTGGGTAAAACCCTAGCTCGGTTCATGATTGTCACTTTGTTATTTGATTTGTTATATCTATATTCGGTGTGGGTGTGTGTTAGCCCCCTCACTCAGTCGAGCCGTTAGACTGACCCTCTCTTTTTTCCGCCTTTAGTACATGTTTTGCTCGATCTAGGCGGAGAAGTGCGTCGTTGTGTCGTACTTAGTGGTCTAGGTACCGTACATACAAGAGTCTTCCAGTTCTTACGGAAGCTCTTTCTTACCAGTCAAGTAGTACAACATCATTTCATATGTACTTTATTTATGCTACTTTTGATACTCATACCTTGGATTTGTATTAGCATGGAGATTTTATACTTGTTATTATTTTGGTCCGTGGGCAATGTTTATATTTGGCGCTCGTGTCGAGCTTTGCATGTGATCCTTTATGCTTCCTCTTTATATGCTATTGTTTTGCGTGCTCTGTCAGTTTAGCCCTGCTTAGCCTAGTGTGTGAGTGCAGGTCCCCGTTCGCTTTGATTTGGATTCATGTACGGACTTCCATTTCGTATGTGGATTCGAATCTAAGTGCGGGGGATGTGGATGACCCATGCTCGGGCGTCACATAAAATATAAGTGAAAAGTGATAAAAATTAAAATTAAAATTAAAAGAATCATGATGAGAAATAAAAGATAAGTTAAAGAAGAGAAATAATGAGAGAGAAAAGAGATGTTAAGAAAACGTGGAAGAGATAAAGTTAATAAAAAAATAAGAAAAAAATATTTTTAGAGTCCAAGAGACCACATTTGCTTCTCACGATTAATATGTAGTATAGATAAAAGAGAACATGTGTGAAATGTTTTAGCATTTTATGTGAGCTGCCTTTGGTTTTCAAAACAAACTAGTAATTGTGGCACACTCGTTGTGTGTGCAAATAATTTTTTATTTTATAATATTATTAAAAATAATTTTATATTACTATTATTTTTATTTTTAATATATTTATTAAATTATAATAATTAAATAATATAAAAGAAAATAAACACTACTATCTTTGGAAAAAGTAAAGAAATATATATATATATATATATATATATATAT
>JBBMKE010285916.1:0-13847 GCA_037834125.1 Lippia alba | reverse complement strand
CCATTAATGTTTAAAAAGTCAATAAACTAACTGGTGATATTAAAGAAGAGTAAATTGCGATCGAGCTAAAAGTCTTCAGAAAGTCTTGGTCACCTAAAAAATGTTTTGATCTTATATTTGTTTCACTGTAACGCGCAATACGCTCTGAATACACAGATAAAGTATTTATGTAAAATACATCACAAATTTAAGGCGGATATGAAATGAATATGGATGTTGTAACACGAATTTAAAAATAAAGACCATATGATAAAGTTATGAAACGATACGTTATTATTATTATTATTATTATTATTATTATTATTATTATTATTTTTTTAGTGATAATATAAATATATTAAATATATAATTAATATCGGGTTAAATATTTTTATACCCAAACATTTGGGGCGAATTGTACTTCAATCCCTAATTCTTGAAAATTAAATTAAGGCTATGATGTACGATCTTTAATTTTTGTTCACTTTAATGTTTAGTTTCATTTTTTGGTAGAATCTTTCGGGCAAGATATTAAACAAAACATACATATGAAATTCATAAGAGCAAAATAGATATTTTAGTACTCTCATTTTTTTTTATTTTGATGTTATACAACTTATTAATGGTATTTTGGCAAGAAGATTCCGCTGGGACAAAATTTAGGCACTACTAAAATGAATAAAAATCAAACGTTAGATATTATATCCTTAATTTTAAAAAATGAGATACTAAAATGCAATTCATCACAGAGCGTTAGGGTGCAATAAATATTTTGCCCGTTAATATTTATATATGTGATGAACAAAAAATTAATAAAGTTATATGTATATATCATCAGTAAACGAGGAGTTTATATTATATCACGGGTGTAATTAGCAAATTTTGAAACTTGATTATATTTTCGTATTTTATATATATATATATATATATATATATATATATTATATAAGTACGAGTTGGACTTTTAATTTTTTGAAATTTTGTGATCACCCGAAATACCCTCCTTGTAAGATTTTCAATAAAATACAGTTAAGGATAACTTTGTAAATTACAAATTTAATATATAAATTTTCTTTCAGAATATTTAATTCTAATCAAACTCTCAATTATCAATATGTAAGTCTAATCGAAATATAATTATATAATTTTTTTCTAATCGTAAAACATTATATAATTATAATCCTCTGGGCTTTTGAATAAATTAATTCCAATATTATTCTAATTATCTCAACTAAACTAATAAATCCTAAGTTTTAACTATGAAATAAAATCAAGGCTCCTATTTTTCGAAGAAGAAAAACTGTATACAATTTATTCAAAAGCATAGTCATATTATCAATTCCCGAAGATACAAGAAATACATATTGATGGTGTCGGAATTGGTTATACGGAAAGAATCAACACCAAACAATTTCTATTTATGTGAGGGGGAAGATCACCACAGGCAATGAGCCTCAGGAATTGGGTTCCCGTTGAGCATGGGTTCTACCAGCTAGGGTAACACCTTAAGGAAGAAGATGAAGCTGTAAGAAGATTGAAATGTGTAGCAATGGGGTATTTCCAGTTCAATGTATGTTTTTTGTAGAGAAAGAAAGCGGGGTGTAGAAGATGAAGATTGCTTGAGGAGAGTGTGTGAACTTCCTCTATTTATAATTTGAGGTTGAGGACAGTTAGGTAATATTAACTGTGTAATCTTGAAATAGTGTTGCCCTAGACACATGGCGGAATGTGAGGGCCTGAAAGTGACATGTGTGCGTCATTATCACCTTTTAGGCAGTTATGCCCAGCTGTTGTGTCAGCGACAGTTAAGGGATAGTTCTTCTGAGCAACGGGATGCTCGCGCCAGTATTCGAGCGTATGGACACTCGAAGATGGGTTCCTTGAGAAAGGGAGTTGGAGCATTGAGCTATCGAGCGATAGGGGCTCGAGGGTTGACTCACACGAGGGTGAGGCTTCGGAGGAAGTAGCTTTTCCAGAGAATTCCGTGAGAATTGAGGCTGGGCACGAGCCGCGAGCCTTGGCTATCCGAGCGTTCCATTAGGTCTGTCACTGGGGAGAAAAAAGTCTTCCACGATCAGGCCACGTGGACGGTGGAGACATGATCGTATTTTGGGTCCATCATTAGGCCCCCAAATTCTACAGTGTAGCCCGAGGGTACTGTGAAATTTTGAACACTTCCTAGTGAATCCATTTGGAATAGGAAGAGTCCAGGCCTTCTAGCTGTAGATCAATGCGAGCGTTTCTGCAACGGACATAACTGACACTGCATTAAATGTTGTCTTGTCTTGTCTTGCAGATACCTTTTGCAGTTGCATTAAATCCGGAGTGGAGGCGAAAGCGCGTGAGTCTTGGGCGATGTGGGATGGTTACCAAAAGCGTCGTGGTTATCAAGGCGGGAAATGATTGCATTTTTGAATTTGTGTATATCCCGTATCGTATAAATAGGGATTTGACAAATCTTTTTCAATCTTTACGTGTCCAAGCAAATAAAAGCACTCATACTCTCTGCATATTCTTGCGTTTTCTGGTGAGATTATCCAGTTTTCAACTAAGGTAAACAGCTTTCCAGTTTTCTTCTTGCTAACAGTAGGTTTTAGGCCGAGAGAATCTTGAATCGCTTAACGAGAGTGAATACCCAGTCCCATAGTTTTTAGGTGCCCAGTTTCGTTTAATCTTTCCAGATATCTCACCCTTACTCAAACACCAAATCCCATGGCTGACATAACTTCTCCTAGCAATTCCATAGTAAGTGATATGGCACAGGAGATAGAGGAGATGTCTCCTCATACTCTCTTCGTCGTAGCAATATTCTGGAGGCGATTCCGGCAGGGGCGATGGGAAGTGGCGGAGAGAGAGTCCTGGTGGCGATTCCAGTGGCTAGTACTAGTGGAGTAGGTAGAGACGAGTAATTAGACGGGGCGGTGCAAGGGATGCACGAGTGTCCACCCACAGATATATCTAGGCTTTTCGAGCAGTACGATAATGCACTATTGATGATGCAATAGGGAGAAAGGGTTCTCCCAGTAACCAATTCCGCGGTAAGGTCTCAGGATCACTAGGCGACCGTGGCCACGAGCCTCCACGAAAAAGAAAGAAGTGTATGGAGGCTTCCACACAGGAGAAAGGACCCAATCCCCATAAGACAGAAAAAGCTCCTGAGGAAATAGAATGCTCGTTGACATCTAAGGAGTTTGACGAGTTGATTCGAGGGGTGTTATGGTTAAACGGTGTGATAGCTAGAATGCCCAGAAAAGATGAGCGTGCTAACAACCCATCTGAGGGGTAGATGACAGCATACGTTGATACCATCGTGGCAGGCGGCCTGAGGTTTCCCATCCCTCGAGATATGAGGGAGATACTAAATTACTTGAACCTATCTCTATCATAGGTTCTGCCCAACGGGATCGCATTGATCAATGTTTTTTTGATGCTGATGAAAGAAATGGGCCAAGAACCCTCGATAAATAACTTTACTCACTTTTTCTAAGTATCACATTTGTCCAGATCTTCGCTCAAATGTGGCTTTTATTACATCTCCTCCAAGCGGTACATGAGGATGATAAATTCCCCTATAACTTCTCATGGAAAAATCTGAAAAGGAAAGTTTTTGTTCATTACAGGCCCAGGGGAGCTATTTGGGGTCCCACTGAAATAAGTGGAACATGGCGAGGAGGAATCACTTATTAGGGTGAGGCCCCCCAATGTGGCTTTCGAGAGTTGGGTGAAGAGTGTAGCCTTCGCCAAAAGGAGTGTAACAAGGTGATTGAGGCGAAGGGCCTGTTGTTGAACGGGGAAGTGTTATTCTGCTTCGGTCTATCGAGCCCCCCAAACCTGGTGGTGAGCCCTCCCGCTCGGATAATGGTGAAAGATGGCTAGAACTTAGGCACTAACCTTTACTAACTGCGAGCGTATCCTTTGCATTCCTGTACTTAGTTAATTTTTTTCTTTATTTTTCCTTTGCTTTGATGGTTTTCCTAACGCTCAATTTCTCATTATGCAGCGATCGATATCTTAATGGCAGGGAAGACTGCATCCAAGCTCACAAAGCTTTTGAAGGCTCCTCTGGCGGCGGCACCTGCTCCTCCCTAGCAACCTATTCCTCAACAACCAACAGGCCCTCGAGAAGGAAACGCTCATGTCACGCAGAGATACATGGTTGACGAGCCTGACAACCAGGGCTCAGATAATGTGAAGGTTCAAGAGGTAGCGGTTGCTCCTCCGGCGAGGAAGAGTACAGAGGCGATGGCCCCAGAATCCTTGAGCGCGAAAGCTCATGAGGGCGGATCAGAGCCCTCAAGGAAAAGGAAACGGAGGCCTGATCCTCGCCAGGTCTCAGGTAAAGGAAAGAGCGTGAAGGTGGGATCGTGGAGTTCGACGATGGATATACCTCTTTATCCGAGAAAGAGGACTACTGGAAATTTGAGCCTACCGGAGATGCTCGTTTTAAGAAGAATCTGGCAGATTGGCCAGTTTTGATGAAGAGAGGGGTCGCCTATCTCATTAGTGGCAACATATTCGACCGGGCCCAATTCAGGGGGGACCACTCTCGGTTGATCAATCAGACGGCGGAGGAGCTCGCGGCCGATGCGAGCCATGCTTTGATCTCGATACCATTTCCTTAACCCTTGTACTCCTTAGCAAGTAAGTGTTTAAGCATCTTTTCCATACTTAACGTTTTTTCTGCTTCATAGGAGATGCTCCCAAGGTTAAAGAGCCTGGAATAGTAAGCAAAGACGTACGCAGCTCATAAGACAAAGTACAAGAGGCTTGTGAGGATGCATGATCCATCGGCCTGGTACAGCGAGCGTACAGAATTGACCGATAAGCTTAAGGCTGTCAAGGAGAAGCACGCGAAGACCAAAGATGCTCTTCATGAGAAGATGCGAATAGGAGACGCTAACGAGGGAAAATGAGCAGATGCGAAAGGCCATCGAGGAGAAGGATAGCAAATTGAAGGACGCGAGAGAGAAATTTCAAGAAATCCAGAAGACCGTTGCCACCCTCAAGGCTCGCACAGCTAGCAAAACGGTTGCAAAGTTTGTGAAGTCCAAGGCTTTCGACATAATGGCCTACCTTCACTACTTTGCCAACGCGATGCTCTTTTATTGGAGGGGAATAGGCCAACTGATCAAGGCCAGTTTGGCGCCAGCGAACGCTTGTGAGGATCCTCGGCTCGATATGTCAAAGGATGAGAATCTTGATGAGATCTTCGGGGTGGACGATAAAGAGGAAGAAGCCAAGCCAGAATATCTCGCGATGGTCAAGGAGTATGAAGCGGATTTCGTGGTGGCTCACAGATCCCAAGAAAGTCAATAGACGCTTGGAGAGGAGGTTGGAGCTGTGCCCTCGCAGGATGGAGAACCTCTCGCCTTTGTTCCCCTGTCCATAGCACCTCCAGAGCTCCAATGCTCAAGTGGATGAAGAAGCCTGAAGTCTCCCAAACCTCTGTCTTCCATTACATTCTGCATTTTCTGTACTTCAATAACTTTATATATTCTCTGAACAATTAAGCTCTGGTTTTGTAAGTGTCAATCATTTAAGACTTTTGATGTATTTTTCTGGGTACTCCGTATACTTCCGTTAACGTTCCTAATTTGCTGAATGAATGGTCTCTTTTTTTTTTTTTTGCTTCCAGAGTTTACAGATTCTGATAACTGCTTGATTGGGTGCTTGCATGTGCGCAAACTTTAGGGATATGTTTATGTTGGTTCTGTTTCCATCAAACGATAGAATATCATAGTTAGCTTGTGAGGGCTCGAGGGTGTGTCCGCACGGGGATCACCCTAGATAAATAAAAGAAAGAAACCTAAGTTACGCAGAAATATATTAAGTATAGAAAACCTTAGAGAGTAGGAATCTCTTAAAGATTCTTATTTGTAAATAATTTGAACTTAGAACTCAATGCGATATTTGCTAAGTATTATAACAAAGAACAATCCATCAAAGGATTTTCTGGGAACAATCCATCTAAGGATTTCCAGGGTAATGATTCCTCATAAATTTCCACATGCTGAATCCGCTCTTTCTTAGAGGGACCAGAGTGCATTAGGTCGTGCTATTTCAACGTGGAGTTTCCTTGACACGGAGTTTAGCTTAGATGACCCTCGAAAGAAAGGTATCCACAAAATAAACTGAAATAAAGATAAGTATATTATAACAAGTACTTATATTTCATGTCTTAGCTCATTGCTAGAAGAAGGTACAATTTGTCCTGAGGGAAAAGATAAAATACTTATACGTAAAATCTTCTAAGATTGCAAGCATTCCACGGTCGGGGTAGGCGTTCGCCTTGCAAAGTCTCCAGCAGGTATGTGTTGTTTGCTCATACCTGTATAACTTTCAAGGGTCTAACTTGCCCACATGTTTGGAGACTTCAACTTTCTTGAGAACTAAGTCTCCTAGTTGGAAAGTCCTTTTCTTGACATGTTTGTTGTATCGTGAGGCGACCGTTGCCTTGATTTTTGGATGCGAGCCCAAGCGGTGTCACGCCTTTTGTCGAGCAAGTCCAATTCTAGCACTCGATTGTTGTTGTTAGCAATGGGCTCAAAATAGGCTACTCGTGCAGACTCTTAGACGAGCTCTGTAGGTATCATTGTCTCGGATCCATATGTCAGAGCGTAAGGAGTCTCGCCTGTCGCCACTCATGGGGTTGTCTGATACGCCCAGAGGGCTTCCTGGAGTTTTTCAGCCCACTCATCCTTCTTACTCTCGAGCATCGTTTTGAGATGCTGGAGTATAATCCTGTTGCTGACTTCAGCTTGACAGTTGGCCTGCGGATGGCCGATGGAAGTGAAGCGTTGCTCGATGCCAAGCTTCGAGCACTAATCACGAGTGTCAGCAGTGATGAACTGTGAGCCATTTTTGAGATAAGCAATCTTGGGATGCCATAATGGAAGATGATGTTCTTCTAGATGAAGTCTCTAACTGTTCGAAATGTGATCTTGGCGTCAACCTCTCCCTCGGTCCATTTTGTAAAGTAATCCCCTACTATGATCGCGAATTCCCGCTGTCCGACCACCATAGGTAGAGGTCTAACAATATCAATTCCCCATTAATCGAAGGGCCATGACACATCGACAGGGACCATTTGGGCCACAGAAAGCTGAGGAACGTTCGAGTGGAATTAGCATTTGGGGCATTTTTTGAAGTAATTAATAGCGTCCTGCAAGATCGAGGGCCAGTAGAACCCACTCCTCAATATCTTCTTGGCTAAGATTCGACCGCTAGAATAATTTCCACAACTGTCGCCGTGTATATGCTCTAACACTTCCTTCGCTTGTGAAGGTCTTAGGCACCTCATGTGTCGTCCTTGGAATAAGCGTTTGAAGAGTTGCCCTTCGTCGTCTAGCGAGAACCTAGGGGCCTTATTTCATATCTTTTTTGCCTTGACTTTGTCGTTCGGTAGAGTTCTGTCTCGGAGGAATAATATAACCGCTTTGAGCTAGCATGGCTCGGATGGATTAATCATATTGACTTGTCCGAAACTGCTCATTTTCTTCTATCAGGGGCCCCTTGATCCTTAGAAAAGTGACCGTCCGCTCGCATGCTCCATCCAAAAAAGATGCAAATTTTGAAAGAGCGTCGGCGCGCTCGTTTTCTGCACGTGGAACTTGCAATAGGTGAAACTCCTTAAACCCAACAATGATTTCTCTGGCCTTCGTAAGATAACACACCATGGTGGTTTTTCGAGCTTCACAAGTCTCATCAATCTGACTTGCAATCAAATGGGATTCCACATAAGCCGATATTCTGCTGGCTCTGCTTTTCCGAGCGATTCTGAGCCCTTGAATAAGCGCCTCATACTATGCCTCGTTGTTGGTGGCTTAGAAGGCAACTTTGATTGCAAAGTTGAGTTCTGCTCCATGGGGATTCCTGAGGGTTACCTCGGCTCCCCCTAGTGAAGTCGAGGAACTATCTGTGTATAGTAGCCACAAACCCTCGTATTTGAGCGACAGAGAATCTAACCCAAAATGCTCTACTAAGAGATTCGCCACTGCTTGGGCTTGGATGGCTGTGCATGGCTCGAAGCTGATGTTAAATTGGCTTAGTTCAATGACCACTTGATTAGCCTTCCAAAGACATCAGGCTTGGCCAGGACTTGCTTGAGGGGTTGATCAGTGAGCACTGTGATGGAGTGCTCTTGGAAATAAGGCCTTAATCTCCGAGAAACATTGAAGAGGGCAAAGACAAACTTATCAATTTTCGCAAAGCGCTTTTCTGCACCCTACAAGGTTTTACTCAAGTAGTAGACAGACAGGTGTTCTCATTTGCGTATCGCGACGAGCATTGCACTCGTGGCCTTTGAGGAGACTGATAGATAGATAAAGAGATGCTCTCCCTCTACTGGCTTTGTTAAAAGTGGAGCACACGAGAGGTACTATTTCATACTCTGAAGGGCCTCCTCACACTCTGGAGTCCATTTAAAGTTGCGAGCGTTGCGTAAGATCCTAAAGAAGGGCAAATTTCTGTCGGTGGATCGAGAGATGAATCTATTGAGTGAGATTATCTTCCCGACCAATACTTGAACTTTTCTCACGTTTCGAGGGGAAGGGATATTCAAAATAGCTTTGATCTTCTCTGGATGGCTTCTATCCCTCGTTGGATAACCACGTAACCAAGGAATATACCGCATCGGACCCCAAACATACATTTAAAGGGATTGAGCTTCATGTCATACTGCCTAAGGATATTGAATGCTCGGTAGAGGTCATCCAAATACGAGCCCTGATGCTCGTTTTTTACAATCATGTCATCCACGTAGACTTCCATGGACCTGCCTATCTTTGGCTTGAACATCTTATTGACAAGATGTTGATAAGTTGCTCTGGCATTTTTGAGGCCAAAAGGCATGAACAAGAAGCAATATACCCAACATGCACTACAAAAGAAGTCTTTGAGCGATCCTCTGGAGCCATGAATTTTTGGTAATATCCTTGGAAGGCGTCCATCATGCTCATAAGCTCGCAACCCATAGTTGAATCTACTAATTGGTCTATACGAGGCAGAGGATAGGGATCTTTGCGACCGGACTTGTTCAAGTCTGTAAAGTCATTGCACATACGCCACTTGTTTGCACTCTTGGGTACGAGAATGACGTTGCAAAGCCATTTTGGGTATAAAATTTCTTCGATGTACTGGGCGTCGAGGAGCTTGTTGACTTCCTCCTCAATGGCCTGTTTCGAGAATCCTGAACATCCCTCTTTTTCTGTTTGACAGGATTGAAGGAAGGATCAACATTAAGCCTGTGGACTATGACACTCGGGTCAATGCCAGTGAGGTCCGAGGCTTTCCATGTGAACACGTCCAAGTTTTCTCTGGGAAAGTCTATCATCATGACTTTTGTGGGACCCTCAAGGTTCGAGCCTATCTGCATGGTTTTCTCTGGGTTTCCAGGTTCCAACTCAATATTGTGGTACTTCTCTGTTGGTTCAATTCATACCTCTGGTCGGGGTGCCTCGAATTGTCGGTCTCTTCTAAGGGTTGATCATCTTCGCTCCCCGAGGATTGTTTAACTACTCCAGGGGGTCCATCGCTTACTGGAGCCTTGGATCCTTTCTTCTTGTTTTTTTTCTTGTAGAGTTTGGCCCTCTTTTGCTCGGGACCATCTTCGTCGAGTTTAGGGAAGTCTATTTTCTTTTTTATGGAACCTTGCTGGTTTATTTTAGCTTGTGGTTGCGAAGGGATAAATATTAAACTTGAGGGTGATTTGATAAATATTAATTATTATTATTATTATTATTATATTTAAATATTTAAAAAATACTTTTTTGAGCAAAAATAGAATTCCTTAATAAGTTAAAAGTAAACTCCTTCCATGTACAGAAAATGTCACACCCCAAATTTACTAATAACTAAATCTCAAACCATATATAAATATTACTAATTTTTTTAGCAATTATAATGCTAAACTTATAGAAATTAGATACTCAAAATTCAATTAAATATTTGACTTTATTAGATTAAATTCTAGATATTTAGCTAGTATTATATAAATTATACATATTTTACTTTTAGCGCATAAGATAATAATAGAGTTGGTGCTAATCTTAATTACTCTAAATATTTAATTCTATAAATTATGGATATTTTAGGGAAAATAATAAGAATATCTTAACTTTTAGATATCTAGATAGGTACGAATTACATCGGTAGATCTTTAATTTTATTTTTAGATATTATTATTAAAATAAAAGATTTTAACCTTATAAAATATTTGTCTGATAAGTGATAACAGATAACCAACCCTTTTGTTCTTGGGCAGCACGGCAGGATAATGATGCCATGTTAATATATATCTGTAGGGTCTTTCTGATCCACTTTTTTACGGTATAAAATTTTACACATCCTAAAGACGTGTAATTTTATCAACCAAGTTTCTCATTTCAATTGCCCTATATAAATGCCTGAACCCGTCCCTTTCCCCAACATAAAAAGGTCAGGCCACCCTTTAGTTTCTTCCTCCAATTTTTATATAGCGAGCTAATTCAGTTTCTCTTTCCAATTCTAATTGTTTCGAGAGATTTTCAAAAATAACTTTCATTTAAAAAATACTTCATAAAGAACCTTTGTTCTTAAAATATTTAATAAAATGCCATAAGTTGTGGATCTCATCCACAACTCTCAAAATTTCATTCAACTTTGGGTTTTTCATATTTAACATAATACTGTACAACTATAATAATTTTAGGGATTTTGTAAAATAATTCTTAAATATAAAAATGAGAATGTTAGGAAGAGAACATACAAAAAAGTATAATATAAATCAAATAGATTGTGATGAAGATTGTGCAAAAACAAATAAAAAATTAAATTTTATAAATAAAATTATAATAGCAATAGAACAAATTTATGAACAAGAAAATTAAACCAGATAAATGAATAATATGAATAAAGAGACATTTATAGTTATGATTTTTAATATTTTGGATGCATGTATACAATTACAATATATCCATCAGTTAACCACTGAAGAATTCAAATTTTGTTTTTACTTAGATTTCATTTGGCATAATTTATAAACATAAAAATGCCGAATAAATATTATAAAAGAATATGTGAAGCAACAAAATTGTGTAGATGGATATAATTTTTCAAAAATTCAGAATTTATATTTGATGGACCCAAAATATGCTCATATCTCCATCGTGCACGTGGCACGATCGTGAAGATTCCCATCATGACCTGGCAACAGACTCAATGGAACTCCTCTTGAAGGCTCGCGGCTCATGCCCAGCCTTGTTCCCCATGAAATTCTCAGGAAAGCTACCTCCTACGAAAACTCACCCTCGTATGAGTTAATCCTCGAGCCTTTAGCGCTCGATGGTTCAATGTTTTGACTCCTTTCCCAAGGAACTCTGAGCATCCCTACGCTCGACCATTGGCACAAGCATCTCGTCGCTTAAGAGAGCCATCCCTTAACTGCTGCTGACATAACAGCCTGGCATAACCATCTAAAAGGTAATAGTGAAGCTCACAAATCACTCTCAGGCCCTCACACTCTGCCACGTGTCTAGGGAAACACTATTCTAGGACCACACGGTCAATATTACTCAACTACCCTCACCCTCAAACTATAAATAGACGAATTTCACTGCACTTTCCTCAAACAATTTTAATCTAACACACTGCTTTTCTTCATGCACAAGAAACACGCATGAACTGAAAAATCCCATTGCTGCACATTTCAAGCTTCTTACAACTTTCTTCTTCCTTGAGGTGTTACCCTAGCTGGTAGAATTCATGCTCAACGGGAACCCAGTTCCTAAGGCTCAACGCCCATGATGCTCTCCCGTTTCACACAAATAGAGAATGTTTGGTGTTGATTTTTCCCATTTCCAATTTCGAAACCATCAATATTGAGAAAGAAAAACTAAGGCAAATAAGGACAATTAATAAAGATAATCTTTTTTATTTTGAAGAATATGTTATTCTTAGAGTTACAGAGTTTCTTGAGACCCTTTCATCTATTGAAATAAAAAGACTAAAATGTATTGAAAGGCTATAATCTAATATAAACTCATGTTTAACATCATTATTATCATGTTTAATATCACCCAAATAAAAAAATTATTCAATATATCTGCATAAAGATGGTATTAGAGCCACATGATCCCATTGGGAAAAGTAAATAAAAATTAATAAAAAATGAAAATATTTGATAAAAGAAAAATAATTGAATCAATCAAATATTTTGACTCAATGTATAATTGGTATAAAAATAAATATAATGAATATCCTAATAAATTTTATTATGATAAAATGATTAGTCATAAAAAGGACGGAGATTATTATAATAACCTTTTAACAATATAAAATGAGAAGAATAAAGATTAAATCCCAGAATCAATAAGTCATTTAAATAAGTGGATTAATGATATAAACAATATATTAAGATTACGAACAATACTTGAAGAATATAAAAGAGAAAATAGAAATAATAAAGAAAATAAAAAGATAAAAACTAAAATAAAAATATGCAGACAAAAAATAAAAGAACAAAAGAAAGAAGTCTTAAACAATTGGCAGGAATGGATAAAAGCATAGTAAGACTAATAGAAAGCTATATAATTGGAATAATATTACATACATCTTTAATATATTTGAATTTTTGCTCAGATAGTTGGAATCTAAATGAGACATATACAGAAGGAGGATATAATCCTATGATGATGATGCAGACTGGCAACTCCCTTCACCATAATGAATCATATTGAAACAGTTGCAAGTGTTATAAATACATTATTAGAAGAATTAGCAAAATTAAAATCTAAAATAAAAAATATAAATATAAAAATTCAAGTACTACGAATTGAAATAAAACAAATAAATAATCTTATTCAAGACAATTTTAAAAAGACAAAATTAGATAAGAAAAAGGAAATAGAAAAGACAATAAAAACTCCTACAAAAGTAGTTACTATACCAACTGAAAGGAAATATGAACCTGGATCATTTGATGAATATATCTATACAATATACCTTTCTAAATTATTAAAAGAACAAGAAGATAAAGAAAATAAAATTAAGGAAGAATCGAAGTTAAAAGAAATCATAAAAGAAATTGAATTAGAAGAAAAATCTGAAAATAATGAATGAAGTAAATGAATTAAAAGAAGAATTTGTAAGAATAAATCTTGATGATATAGTCGAATATGAAGTAAGGATGAATACAACAGGAGGACCCTCAGGAGTAACTAATGAAACTCCAGAATCCTCTATGGGTTCTAATGATAATTACCCTAAAACAGACATAAGAAAAATAAGGAACAAAGTAAGAAAAACATATTTTATAATCCGAAATATTAACCCACAGAACAATATAGTGAACCAATAAATCTCCAAGGAAGTAAATTAAATCTAGATTGTCAAATAGATAATAGGAAAGCTATAGTAAAGTGGCAAAACGATATGATAGCCTTCTTATTAAGCCAAGATGAAATATATTGGGGAGCTACTAAGAAGAGTGAATATATTATAACTACATTTGATGGAATAGTTCTTAAATGGTGGGAAGGAGTATCTCCTGATATACAAGGAATAATGAAAGCAGGATGGAATTTGGATTTGATATAGATATAAGGACATGAGTATTACGTATAGTTGGAAATATATCTGATGATTTTTTAGGAGAATCATGGATAACTAATAAAGAAATAGAAATAGAAAAAGGAAAAGATGAAGCAAGAAGTAACTTAATAAATCTAAGTATATTCTGCATGTGTAATATAAAAAATTATGTATGTGAATTTAGAGATTACTATTATACTCAATATTATAGCACGAAATCTCAAGAATAATTCTAAATATGTTTTATACTAAACTTCCTTATCCTTGGAATAACCATATGAATAAAGTATGGAGAGAAAAGA
>JBBMKE010285698.1:0-13848 GCA_037834125.1 Lippia alba | reverse complement strand
AATTTCAGAAAACGACAAACATACAGAATTCTATTGAAGAAAAACGAATACGGAATTCAAAGATGGAAAATGAAATTAAACGAAAACCGCGCATTGAAAATTGAATCCGAACATACCATTTTGAAGCTCGTAACGAGGCTTACGAAAGCCCTATGATGATCGCCGGAAAATGTCGCCGGAAAGAGGGTCGACCGGTTTACGGCCGGTTCGCCACCGGTTCACCGCCGTCGGCCGGTTCTCGACCCACCGCCACACTGGTTAGCTCAATCACGTCCCTACGAGCAACTTTTGTAAAGGGCCCAACCTCAAAATCTCGCCGGAAGAGCTTCAAATCTGCTGCTAAAGCCGTGCCACCTCGGTTCGCTGGAAACCACCACTTCCACCGCGATTCGACCCAAAATACCCCCAGAAATGGATTCAGGATGTCGGAAATGGGTGGGAACCACCCTTGTTCGCCGGAGAAAGTGGCCAGAATTTGCGGAATGCCACCGCTACAGTGATGCGCCGCCGCGTCGCTTGCCGAGTGGCTGCGCCGCCGGTAGGGATGGACGCGTAAAGAAGTCCTGGTGTTGGGTCCGTGGCGCGTGTCAACCAACGTAGCCGGAATCCACCGCAATCGCCGGAGAAAGTCACGGCCCACCACCACCCTCCTGCGCGATTGAAAATCGCAAAAATCTCCATTGCCGGTGAGTTTCAGGTCTCGATTCTTGTACAGTTGAGTCGGCGCCACCGAGAGGATTGATTTTCACTAATCACACGTCGAATTCTATCGAGAAACGAGCAAGTTATGGATTAGTGTGTGTAAAGTGTGTAGTGTGAGAGAGAGAGAGACAAGAGAGGCGGGTGAGAGGAGAGAGAAAGAACGTTGCGTTCTGATTGGCTAATCGGGGATCCGGGTGTTATATCTCGGGTCCTCGCACGTGAAACGAACGGTAGAAGAGGTAAACGACGTCAGAATTGGAAAAACTTAGAGTCTACAGACTCATTTTGTCGCCCCGGACAAGATGGAGGGGTCAAAAGGGTCGGACTCTTATCCGAACGAAAAATGACCAAAAGACCCCTAAAAGAGAAAATTACAAATAGGCCCCTAAACTCTTAAAGAGTTAAAATTAGGGCCCGGCAACGAATGAAGTCACAGAAAAAGGGCACGAAAGTGACAGAAAAGAGTAAGCAAACAATTAAAGCACACAAAGAAATCAACATGTGGTGCCGAAAGTGACAGGTTTTATTAAAGTATCAGAGCCTTGATCAGCTCGATACTGTTTTACCAAATATTTTAAGGAGTTCGGGTGAAGAGGCCTAGCTTGTGGGCATTAAAGTTTATTATTACAAATGGTTCATATTTCTACAAATATTCCACATTACCCTTATCCCGACTTTAATAATTATTATGAACCGTTTCATATTTGTTATATCCTATTTTCATTATTTAGATCAAGATCTTCTTGATCCTATATCTACATACATATATTTATACGTACACCTATAAACTATCACACCCCCTTCACTTAGTCACTTTGACTAACCCCTCGCCCATTTTAAAATGCATGATTTCAGGAATTCAAGAAAACGACAGCTAGAGGTATCTTGAAGTGGATCAGAAATGATTCTGAGGTCACATAATTCCGAGTATATCCATCTCTCAAAAATAATTATTCCCGTATTTTAGTCCAGTATTCCGTCATATGCTCCATTTTATATCAATTACTTCATTCTATTCCATAGTTCAACAATTGATCATTATGTGTCATCATCCCCGGCTATTTACAAAGTTTAAAAATTTACCTTCCACTGTGTGATACCTCTAGTTTTATTTAAAAACCAGTTAAATCGTTAACCGTAGCATTTTCTGAGTGTAGGTCTAACCTCCACTTGGGGGTTATTGCGGTGCGAGGGTTGTAGTGCTAGGAGAGGCGCTACAGCTTGAAGTGGCATTAGAGCTCCAGGTTGCGAAAATCTGGGGTTCATGGAGTCTCACAAGTATTCTCTTGTCTTTAGTGCTTAAATTGTGATCGATCATTGTTTAGGGCGGCCGACCAACATGTGATTTGTTACAATTGTAGTACTAAAACTTTCTTTAAACAAATTCACTCCCTGGTTTTATTTCACACCAAAATCCTGAATTTTATCCTTCAATACTTTTCGAAGCCGTCAGATTCGTTGGCACATTCGGGTCTTTTGACCATCTTACTCGCATTCCTAACTCATGAAACCCTTCAATAACCCTTTCTAGCTCATTAGATCTTGAATTATTAGAACTGCTTCAAGATACCAAAAGGGCCGAAAGTTAGCATATTAATTTTCTGTGCCTTTATATGCTTTCTCTTACTCAAGGTGTTGTGCTTACTAATAGAAAATCTTCCTTATGTGATCATCGATAAATTATTCACAACTACCATGCATTATACTTTCTCTATGAGTGTGATTGTAGCTTATGATACTTCTCTAAAGGAACTACCAAAGGTACGGATTCTAAACACGCGAGTTACTGCTTTATGAGATCCTGGCACCACGCATTCATTTATTGCATCTAAATTATGTGCGCGTTTACATTTCCAACTTGAACAATTATTTTATACATTTAAGTAAGCTCCCTTTTGGGAACTTGCCTTGTCATGGATAGAGGATATAAACGCTGCCTTATACGAATTGGTACCTATCATTACCCAATAGATTTCATTGAACTACTGATATCAAGATATGGAGTTATTTTGGGAATGGATTGGCTTAGTAGATACCGTGCTAAGTTAGATTGCTTCAAGAAGAAAATCACCTTAGAAAAGGGTGAAAGTTCTGATATTGGAGAAGAAATAAAGCCAATATCACTAGTTACGACAGCTAAGGCCAAAGGGAACCAATGGGTTTACTGTCTATCTCTTGAATAGACCCAAAGGCCAACCCAAGATCGAGGAAGTAAAGGTATTACAGGAACTCCTAGATGTTTTTCCCGAACATCTGAATTCGTTACCTCCAGGTTGAGAGTTAGAATTGTAATTGATCTGGTTCCTGGAGCTGAGCCATTCCTTAAGATACCATATCGAATGGCTCCAGCTGAACTCCAAGAATTGAGAAAGCAACTGGATGAATTGTTAGAATCAGGGTATATCCGTCCTGGCACGTCTCCATGGGGAGCACCTGTGTTATTCGTCAAGAAAAAAGATGGATCATTACGTTTGTGTATTGACTACTGAGAACTCAATCGGATAACCATTAAGAACAAGTACCCTCTTCCACACATTGAAGGGTTGTTCGATATTCTCCAAAAATCTCGAGTATATTCTACGTTGGATTTAAGACAAGGATACTACCAACTGAAAATCAAGATGAACGAATAAGTTTGAGCAAAGTTTCTAAGAATTGAAGTAAAAAGGTTGATATCTACTCTAATATTAGCCTTACCTGAAGAAAGAAAGGCAACGTAGTTTATGCTGATGCATCCTAGGGAGGATCAAGATGCGTCTTGATGTGACATGGTAAGATTATTGCCTACACCTCCAGAAGACTCAAGCCTTTAGAGGAAACTATCCCACACATGATTTAGAGCTAATAACAATTATGTTTGCCCTAGCTAAGTGGAGACACTATTTGTAAGGGGTAACTTTCGAAGCCTTCACGGATCATAAGAGTTTGAGGTATTTATTCACTCAAAAGAATGGAATGTGAGGCAAAGAATATGAATGGAATTCCTGGAAGATTACTACTATGTAATACAATATCATCCCGCAAAAGCCCATATGGTGGCAGACGTTTCAAGCCGAAAGCCTAGTTTGACAGCACTATATGAAAGGAATGAACCAGTAACAGTCATTTCAAAATCTCAGTTAACCAGTCTAGTGATATCCTCGCCATTAAAGGAACGACTTAAGGAAGCCCAGGCGCAGGATGAGTGGATTCAAAAATGTCTCAATTCTAAGGAGAAGAATATTGAAACTAAATCTATAAAAGACAAGCATGGAATCTTGAGATATGAGGGATGAGTCTATGTACCTCTTACAGTACGAAGGAAAAGTTTAGATGAGGCACACATAACTCGATACACAGTACATCCAGGACGAACAAAAATGCACCATGACCTCAAGAAACATTTTTAGTGGAATGGGATGAAGCGTGACATTGTTAAATATGTCAAAAAGTGTTTGACTTGTCAACAAGTCAAAGCGAACACCAGAAACCGGGAGAAAAACTACAGCCTCTACCGATTCCCACTTAGAAATGGGAACAAGTCATTATGTACGTTGTTACTGGCCTACCTAGGATCAAAAGAGGATATGATAGTATTTGGGTTGTCTTCGACCAACTAAACCAAGTCTGCACATTTTCTGCCGGTCAAGAGTACAGATAAAAGTCAGTACTTTAGCTAAACTTTATTAGAAAAAGATTGTGAGATTATATAAAGTAACAAGTAGTATAGTCTCTGACAGAGATTCGAAGTTTACATCTCAATTGTAGCAGAATTTACAAGAACTAATGGGGACTAAGCTACATTTTAGTTCAGCAGCACATCCTCAAACAGATGGTTAATCAAAAAGAGTTATCAAATATTTGGAGGGTATGTTGCGAGCTTGTGCTTTAGACTTCCAAGAGGGTTGGAAGGAATGCTTGCCTCTCGTGGAGCTTGCATACAATAATAGCTATCAGGCATCCATTAAAGCAGCCCTATACGAAGCTCTATATGGGAGAAAATATAGGTCTCCATTATACTAGAATATGGAAAAAGCTAAATCTACGAAAAAAGGGGGAAACAAGGAAGACTGTTAAGAAATGGATAGCAGACTCTATAGAAAGATTGAGATTATTCGGCAAAGAATGAAAGCAGCCCTAGACAGACAGAAAAGTTATACTGACAAACGGAGAAGGGATATAAAGTTTGCAGTAGGTGATAGAGTATTTCTGAAGGCCTCACCAAGAAAAGGTTTCACCCGCATTGGGAAAGGCGGGAAACTAAACCCAAGGTACATAGGGCCCTTCGAAATCATAGAGCATGTTGAATCAGCCGCATATCGCTTAGACCTACCAGCAAACCTTACTGGAATACACAACGTGTTCCATGTGTCCCAGCTCCGAAAATACTTTGCCAATGATTCCCACATTTAGTCCGCAGAGAAAGTACTTTTAAAACCTAATCTGACCTCTGAAGTAAAACCCGTTGAAATCTTGGATAGAAAATTTCAAGAATTGAGAAATAAGAAAATCCCCCTAGTAAAGGACTTATGGAAAGGTTGTGGAACTGAGAAACAGACTTGGGCAACTAAAGAAAATATGCAAAAGCGTTACCTAAAGTTGTCCCGAAACAGGAATAGAATCTGAGGACAGATTCTCTTTAAGGGGGAAGGATTGTAACAGCCCAGATTTCAGAACAAGGATGAGACAGGTAAGTAAAGGGTTATAAGAAAGCGTTTATAACCTGAATCCGACATGGATTGCATTATACGTGAAATACGTGCTCTATTTCATTAATATTCTATTATGGGACTCGTATCATCAAGCCTAGGCCTTTATATATTTCTCATATAAATCTTAGAAAGTTAGATTCCACATTTCCAAAGTTATACCCTAGCTTTCCTAATCCCGAGATGTACTTTGAAATTTTGTTCATCAAAAATTCCCTTTAGGTCCCTAAGTTACTATTTATCCCTAATCGTAGGAATTTATCGGGACATATTTAGCTATCAAATGTTGGGTTCATATGAATCCTTACAAAATTTTTTGAATTATGATATCATTCCCAAACCCTAATTCTCACTAAAACTCTCGTAGTATCCAAAACCGGCCGAAAAACCCTAATTTTACCCTAATTCGTACATTTTCGAATTTTAATGTTTTCTCTATCCAATCTTACACCCATATCGATCCTCAAATTTTTCTATGATTTAAGATCTTTTCCAAGTCTTAGTTCAAATCCTAGCTCATTTTAAAAATTTTCCATATTTTCCCTATTTTCTTAAAAGTACTATTTCCAACGTAAAAACTAACTTTTAAACCGTACGACTTTTACTATACAATATTATACTCAGAACGATCCTTAAATTTTTCTAAGACTCATGAATGCCTTCTTGGAAATTGAATCACATCATAGCTCCATTTTATATATTTTCTCATATTTTCCAAAATTCCGAACGTATACTACTTAAAATGTAAACGTTTAAAAGTTTAATGCTTATAGTCATCGGAAAGCTCTATCAATCCTCTTTCTTTTGCAACTTTCTCCATTCTAAACTCAAACCTAGAGATTATACTACAATTTTCATAATTATTTTATCCTATTTTAGAATTATTTTAATTTATAGTATTTATGATCTAATATATGTATACACAAGCATATACCTCACATGTACACCTAGCATAACACCTTTCGCTCTATAGTTATATGCCTAGCTACCCTATATCAAGACTCATCAGCCTAAATATTTAATAATTTTCAAGGTAAGCCCCCAAGACATACCTATAAGTACCCCCCACAATTCATTTCCAAGACTACACAAAAATCACTCTCTTTTCCCCCCTAAAGCTCACGGCATCAGCCCTCTCTCTCCCTAAGGTGTGATTTTATTTTATTATTTCATGCTTTATATTATTTTTTTAATATATTATGAATTAGGGTAGCCTTAGATTTAATTAAATTATGCTTTAGGAATTTTATTTTTAATATATATGCCATTTATGCTAGTTTTAGGAATAATGTGAGTACTTATATGCATTTAATTTATTTTAATTCATGAATATTATTATGTGACATTAGGAACATGTAATTAAATAATTATGGTCTCATTAGATTAAATTCATGCCAAGAATAATTTATTTAGAATTAATTTTATGAAACAAATGACTAATTATGCTGCATTTAGCTTAAATCTTATGATATGAACATGAAATTTAATAGGGATCATGAACTAATAAGAACACATTAATAAGCCTAAGAACATGTTCTTGATGTTCAGAAACCCTAAAGTGCACGTATGAGCTAGTGTGTGTGTGTGTGTGAAACTAATCTTGTGTTATAAAGTGTTTAATTCTTAAGAATTTAAATAGTAAATGTTTACAATAGAAATTTTTACTTTTTGGTCAAAATTTATGGAGGGAATTTCGAAAATAATAATAAAAATATTTTTGAAATTTTCAAAGAAGGGTTTTTACCTGGATTTTCCAAAATCGGTAAATTGTGAATTATTTTCAAATCGTGACCTACATTGCCTAATTAAACCTTATAAATTGTTTTAAAATTTATAATTAGGATCATAATGTGATTAATAAATATTTGGTTTGCTAAAGACCTCATAAACCCTAGTTCATTAATTAAATTCCCTTAAAATAATTAAATTAAAGTTTACCGACAATTCTTTAACGTATTACATATTATGTGATTCTTTGATTAAGAACTTAATTCAAATCCATAATATTACTTCCAAATAATGATAGATCATAATGTGACTAATAAACACTTAATTAGTTAAAGATCTCATAAATCCTAATTAACTAATTTCCCTTAAATGGATTAAATTAGGTTTTACCGAATTTCCTAAAGAATTATTCTTCTATGTGTGAACATTATGTACCTTATGTGCTTATGTGATTAGAATAATAAGATCCTAGTCCTAAGCTTATAGTAGTTATTACTTTCAGGCGAATTAGGATCGAGCAGTGGAATCCACGTTCCTATTTCTGACTACCGGTATAGGTGAAGGTTAAAATATTTTCAAACTGGAATCATGACTATACATAAGTATCTATATCTAAAATTATTTTCAAAGCCTACCCAGTATTTATGATTCATTATCCTATATACATATATGATACTACAGTATCCCTTTTTATGAGGAAAATACTTTTATGTCGGAATCATAATCTTATTTGGACATTATATGCTCTAGTCCTATTATTACTAAGAACTGATTCCCGACCAAGCAAGCAAAATATCTTATCATCATTATCATTATGGCCCCGGCTGTATCCGTATCGAGCAATTACCCGGAAGGTATCGGGCCGAGGTATTGTTGGTGCTGCGGACTGCATCTTACACTCTGGGAAGTGGTTTAAATGAAGGTTAGTTATTCCACGCAAAGTTATAAGGGAATATTACTTCCTAAATATTGTTACGTCACCGTGGGGTAGCCCCTGGGCGCGACACCTGGAGTAGCAGAGTTATTATCATATTGGTTTTCTTAAAGTATCGGTGCCCTGTACAGCGCCGTTACTATTTTACCAATTATTTTAAGGAGTTCGGGTGAAGAGGCCTAGCTTGCGGGTATTAATGTTTATTATTACAAACGATTCATATTTCTAAAAACATTCCACATTACCCATATCCCTACTTTAACAATTATTATGAACATTCCACATTAACGTGAGACAGAGGCGTTGGGTAGAGTTACTAGAAGATTATGATTGTAAGATCCAGTACCACCCCGGTAAAGCTAACGTGGTCACCGATTCTTTGAGTAGGAAGGCAGGAGTGATTAATTTGGAAGTCGGGACCTCTAGTTCAAGTTTAAGCCCAGAATCAGATTTGTTGTGGATGGGGACTTTGCTAGCCAACATCACCATGGTGCCGAATTTGAAAAGACAGTTGTTGGAGGCTCAAACTACAGATCCAGAAATTCAGAAGTTGTTAATTCGTGCGAGGCATGATTCGAGATCAAGGTTTAAAGTGGATGAATCGGGTTTGTTAAGGTTTGATAAGAGAGTATGTGTCCCAGAAGAGCTCAAGCGGATTGTACTTGAGGAGGCACATCGCTCAGGGTATTCTATCCATCCGGGAGGTACCAAAATGTATCGGGATTTGAGAAGTTAATTCGGGCGGAGTGGCATGACAAGGGATGTTGCAAATTTTGTAAAGCAATGTCTGGTATGCTAGAAGGATAAAGCCGAGCTTCAGAAATCGGGAGGAACCCTCCAACCACTTCCGATTCTCGAGTGGAAATGGCAGTAGGTGACTATGGATTTCGTTTCAGGTTTGCCAAGAATTAAGGGAGGATACGATGGAATATGGGTGATTGTTGATCGGTTTACGAAGTCTGCTCATTTGCTTAAAGTCAGAATGTCCGACAAGGTGCCTAAGCTTATCGAGTTGTATCTTCGGGATATTGTAAGATTGCATGGAGTACCGGTGAGCATAGTTTCGGACAGAGATCCACGGTTTACTTTGATTTTCTGGACGAGTCTTTAAGAGTTATTGGATATCTAGCTTCAATTTAGCACCGCCTTTCATCCTCAAATAGATGGATAATTTGATAGGCTAATCTACTACTTGGAAGACCTTCTGAGAGCGTGTGCTTTGGATTTTGGGGATAAGTGGGACGAGCAACTACCTCTGATTGAGTTCTCTTACAATAACAGCTACCAGGCTTCGATCAAGATGGCTCCCTACGAGGCTCTTTATGGCAAGAAGTGCAGATCGCTGCTGTTTTGGGACATAGAGGATTGGAAATGGACCGAGAAAGATAAGCTGGAAAGTGCCGAGCCTAAGGAAACTTTCAATGATATCATTGATAAGGTTAAGAAAATTCAACAAAAGATAAAGGCCGCCCAATCTTGTTAGGAGAGTTACGCCAACAAGCGAAGGAGGCCGTTGGAGTTTGAAGTCGGAGACAAAGTGTTTCTCAAAGCGTCTCCAAGAAAGGGCTTCTGTCGAATTGGAAGAGGCCGAAAGCTTAATCTGCGACTTCTAGGCCCCTTTTTGATCCTAGAAAGGATAGGAGAAACGGCGTATAGGTTGGATTTGCTGCCGAGTTTAACCGGGATTCATAACATGTTCCATGTATCCAAACTTTACAAATACTATCCCGATGAGGCAACCATCCTACCGGTTGAAGATGTGCAATTGGAACCGGATTAGACGATCACAAGACATCCGGTAGCAATCCAAGAACGGAAGATTCAAGAGCTCAGAGAGAAGAGGATTCCCTTGGTCCAAGTTCTTTGGCGGGATCAAAAATTCGAGGAGTCGACTTGGGAGATAGAGGAGAAGATGAAGAGTCTGTATCTGAAGTTGTTTGAGGCTTCAGGCTAGACTTGAGGACAAGTACTTTTTAGGGGGGGAGGTTGAGACACCCCATTTCTTCACACGTGCAGGTTTGTACCACGTGTGAGTTTAATTCTTGTTTTGCATTTATTTTCATATTAATTGTTGCATTTCATTCATAATTATTTGCTTATTTGAACAACTTGAAACTATTTGATTATTTGAATTTCTATTTGATCACGTGATTTGAATTCTGGTGTTTTGAATTCCCAAGTATGCCTTATGTGAATTATATGCCTTTTTGGACTCTTTTTCATGATTTAACCTTGTTTTTTGCTTTAGTGTGATTGGTTTTTGGACTCAAATGCATGTATTTAAATGTTTAGTGGTCATTTGGTAATTATGACCTAATTGAGTCCCTAGATTGTTTCGTAAGCTAGAGAACTCGAAATCAAGTTCTGACACCTTTGTTGCCCTCCATTTGGTAAATGGGATTCAACGAGACTAACCACGTATTTTTATGACTTCGTTTCGACCTCTGTATCAATTCGTATACATGTACGTACCTAACACACACTTTTGGGACCCATGGCCATACCATTTGGAGACTTTTCTTCCCTTTTTCAACAAAATCTCAGCATCTCTCCCTCTCCCTCACTCTCTCACCACCGAAACTAAGAAGAAAAAGAGGAGAAAGAAGCCAAGTTCCGTCTTCCTCCATTGTTGCTCAAACCCTCAAGCTCAAGACCTTTGTTTCTTGCATTTCTTTGCTTGGTAAGCATGTTTTTGTGATCCTTGCTTTCATGTGACTTCGTATATGCATTCATATCTTGAATTTCATGGAGGGTTTGTAGGGATGAGAATTTGGCATGTGTAGGAGGGTTTCATGGCATATGAAGATATGATGCATTTCCATGGCTTTTGTTGCATTTATATGTGTGTATAGGTGTATTGAATGCATTTCCTTTGATTATTTGTGGCAATTATGGCTTGGTGGTTGTGTTGTGAGAATGTGCATTTATGGCTATTGTAGGTTTGTGAGGTTTTGCTTAAATTCTTGGTTTATGGCTTCCTTTGGTACTTATATGTGTTTATATGAATGTTTTTTGAAGGAGTTTGAGTTTTGGACTGTTTTGTGGCAATATAACTTGGACCCCTTTTCCCCAACTTGAGATTTTGCATGTTTTATTGTGTTGGTATTGTGTATAGAATGTTTTGATGCATATTTGTTGAGTTTGGATACAATTTGGGCTATTTTGAATCTAACCTTGCCGAGTGGGGCCTTATGTGCGCGTTTGTGTGTGTTTCATCGATTTTGTGTGTATGAATCTTTGATCTTTTGATATGAATTTATGCCTTATATGTTCTTGTATGAATTTGTATTGTTTTTGCATGGTTTACGTTTGAGTTTTGGAGCATATTTTGGTGTTAAAGGTGTATAGGTTCGGATCCCCTATTTTACATCAACTCTCTGCGCAGATTTCAGAGGCCAAACGCCCGTTTCGACCTCTAGTGTGTTTTGGAAACGGGCGTTTAGGTCTGGCGCCAATTTGAATTTTCAGAGATACAAACGGGCGTTTGCTTTTTAAACTGAGTTTCCAAACGCCTGTTTGGGAACCCAAAATTCTTACAGAAGGTTTTGAAACGGGCGTTTGGAGTTCCTTTGTATTTTTCAAATGGCCGTTCTAGTAGGGGATTTTTCTTACAGACGGTTTTGAAATGGGCGTTTGGGTATTCTTTGTTTTCCCAAACGGCCGTTTCAGAAGGGAAATTTCTTACAGACGCATTTGAAATGCCCGTTTGGGATTCCTTTATTTTTCCCAAACTGCCGTTTCAAAGCTCTCGGGTTCCAGGTCTGGGCATCCAAACGCTGGTTTACTTTTTGAACTAAAATACGAAACGGGCGTTTGGGAAGCCGCTGTAAGTTTTTAGATTTTTCGCCTTTTGTGGATCGATTCCTTTGCACCCAAAACACCTTTATATGCCTTTCTTGCATGCTTATTTGAGTTTTTCATGTTTCATTGGTATGTTTTGACTTGTTTATGCATGATGTTAATTTTGTACCCCTCTTTGTGAATTATTATGAATTATTTGAATCAATATGACTAAATATTGCATCTATGTATTTTATTTGTATTCCATTGCATTCATATGCATCGCCGAGCATCTATTTGGTTCATATTTGAGTCTAAGTCTCGGGTTTGTGTCTCTTTATTTCAGCTCCTCCTCCGGAAGTTAAAGAACTCGAGGTCTAGGCGTTCATTGCTCATCCGATCCGTTTCTTTTGCGCTCTTTTTGCTCAGGTGAGGGTTAGGGTATAGATATGAACCTATGGCCTTAATATGAATCGATTTTGAATCCGGCATGTGGTATTTCTCTATTATGTATAAATACAAGTGCTTATGATATGAGTTTGATTTGTGAATCACCTTTGAATCTTATGAAAATTTGTATACTTATGAAGCATTTATGAGCTTGATTTTAATCCAAGTACGCTTCTATTTGAGTCTAGCGAGCTTACCCTGAAAGATGGGACTTTAGTATGATTTCTACGAATTTGGGCCCTGGATTGTGGGTAAGGGTGACCCGGGACTACCATCGGGGTCACCAGTTATGACCCCTGTGCACTTTTCATTTGAGACATACGTGTAGTTGTAAGGCGTATGATCTTGAGCCCTCGGTGAATAACTGGGGAAGGCACTTTGTGGGCTAGCTAACCCGAGTGTATATGAATCCCTATGGGTGAAATGGGTTCGCTACTAGATCACCAAGGCGTTGTGAGGATTGAATATTGATTTGAATCTTATGAATCTAGAAGTTGAAGGATACCCGTTCTCGCTGGGTTTTAAGTTTCTTTTGGTAATTATGGAACGAGTTGGGATTTCTTGTATCTACATGTATCCTTTTGTTTCAAAATTCATTTTGGTTTGCAAAACCCCGACTTGGTTCATGATAGGCCCCCTTTGAATCTATACTTTGCTTCTATAAGTATTTACGTGGTGTGTGTAGCCCCTTAACTCAATCAAGTGGGTAGACTGACCCTCATTTTTTTTCTTCTTTCAGTTGCAGGTTCTCGAGCTAGGCGGGGAAGTCTTCGAGTCTTGTTGTGGTCTTCCTAGTTTAGGTCGAGTTTTGCGTCATATGTATTTAATTTTGAATACTCTTGCTAGCATGTATATGAATTTGGGATATACAATTCCGAATACTTGTGTCTATTTTGGGCTTGTAGCCGTTGTATATTATTTGATAGCTCCACTTGGATCCTGTGTGGCTTCCACATGTACGCTTTATTGTGTTATTTGTGCACTCTATCCAGGTTTAGCACCGCTTAGCTAGTGTGTGCGTGTCTAGGTCTCCGTTCGCTTGGGTTTGGGATCATGTATGGAAGCCCATTTCGTATGTGAATTTGGGCCTAGGTGCGGGGGATGTGGATGGCCTACGCTAGGGCGTCACAGAACCGGTAGGTCACGGGTTCGAGTCTTATCAGGGGGTAATTAGGGAACCAATATTGATCCTCCTTAAAAAAAAAAAAAAGTTCTGACCTACTAGACATGTCTCCTTAGTGCTTCAAGATACCCATAGTCGTTGTTCCCTTGAATTCCTGAAATCATGTATTTTAAAATAGGCAAGGAATTTGTCAAAGTGACTAAGTGAAGGGGTATGATAGTTTATAGATATACAGATGTATATATAAAGATATAGGATCAAGAAGATCTTGATCTAAAATAATAGCAATAGGATATAACAAATATAAAAGGGTTCATAATAATTATTAAAGTAGGGATAGGGGCTATGTGGAATATTTGTAGAAACATGAACCGTTTGTAATAATAAACTTTAATGCCCGCAAGCTAGGCCTCTTCACCCGAACTCCTTAAAATATTTGGTAA
>JBBMKE010285590.1:0-11701 GCA_037834125.1 Lippia alba | reverse complement strand
CATCAACCGCCTGCCCCCCCCCCCCCCCCGCGCGTGCAGCACGAATATCCACACTCACCCCACATTTGAGCCAAAATATTTGCCACCATTTTGATTGGGGCAGCCCAAGACTGGTTCTCAAGGCTGCCTCCAAGAAACATCCGGAAGTATGACGACCTCATCGACGACTTCGTGGCACACTTCTCCTCGGTGAAAGGAGATAAACTCCCCTCGACCTACCTTTATAACATTGTCCAAGGCAAGAGGGAGTCGCTTAGGGATTTCTTTACTCGGTTCTCTAGAGCGGCTGTCCAAGTCGAGACTTCGAGCATGTACATGCTCGTCCAAACCCTTCATGGGGCCCTTTGGAACAAGGGATGTGCCGATCACATTGTATGGAAGAACCCGGAGTCTATTTCTAGAATCCTAGAGATCGTCGGGAATTAGATGAGGTTGGAAGAGTTTCGAACAGCTAACTAGGGCTCATCTACTCTCAAGGTCGAATCATATTCGGCCATCAAGACCGACCCCCCCTAATTCGAGTCGAAGAGAGAGAAACCGGACCGAGAAGGGATTCGGAAGTATGAAGAAACATTACACCCTCCTCAACCGTCTCATCGATGAAATTTACAACATCGCGCCAAGGCACCTCTTCAAGAACCCCAAGCCCATCCGCGAGACTCCCAAAACTCGAGATTCTCCAAAACACTGCCACTTCCATTGGCAGTCGGGCCACAACACCTCCGAGTGTTTTGCCCTGAAGGACGAGATTGAGCGATTAATCAAGGGGGGCAGCTTCGGGAATTTGTGAAGAGAATGGATAAGTTGGGGGCCCGGACCGAAGAGAGAAGGGAACAGAGCCCGCAAAGAAGCAGGGACGCCAAGCAGCTGATGGAGAGAGAGTATAACCTTCCTTGCCTCGGTCGGATCGACATGAACGCCGGAGGTCCCGTCAGAGGAGATACCAAGCCGTCCAGAAAGATGACGAGAAGATAGGCCCAGAGAAACTACTACGGGCCACATGAGGTACACGAGATCAACCAGAAGGAGAGCTGGGTAGATCAGGAGGTTAGTTTTAACAACAAGGACCTCATCGGCATGACACCACGGGAGGGCGAAATGCCTAGTTGTCCGATGGTGGTTACGCTCGACGTGGCCAATTACGCTGTATCAAAAACCCTTGTTAACAATGGAAGTTCAGTGAATATTATCTACCTCACGACTCTCGATTGAACGAATTTAACTAAGAAACTTCCACTCGAGCAACTTAAAACTCCTCTAACAGGTTTTGGGGGCTTGGAAGTATACCCTAAAGGTCGGGTCAAATTGATCACCTCCATGGGAACGCTCTCTAAGAGGGCGACAGTGGAGATCGAATACTTTGTGGTCGACCAACCCTCTGCTTATAACATCATATTTGGTCAGCCAGGTCTAATCGACTTCCGGGCGGTGATCTCCACATATCACCAGTTGATCAAGGTCCCCACCCCGGCCTGAATCGGCGAGCTGAGGTATGACGTCCCCATGGCCTGGTTATGCTACTTGATCTCCATGGAAAAGGTGAAACTAGCGGACCAAAGAATAATCCCTATTCTCGATTTACCCGACAGTAGTGAAGACGAGATCGAAGACTTCGATTCAATGGATCCGGGAGGCCTGTCATGTACGAATCTCAAAAAGAGCAAAGAAAAAGCAGAGAAAAGCCAAGGCAGCGACTCGAGTTGAATTCTCCAACCAGACCGTTCAGATCGAGCTGCAACCTGGTCAAGCCGAAAAGATCACTAACGTCGGAGCGGCCGAACCTGGGAAAGAAAAAAAACAAGTCCTGCTCATTCAATTCCTGCAGGATAATATCGATGTGTTCGCATGGAGTGCAAATGATCTCGTTGAAGTCGACCCTTCCGTTATCATGTACCACTTAAATGTCGACCTCTCCTTCCGTCCCGTCAAACAGAAGCTACGCGCTCAAAGCGTAAAGAGGAATGAGATAATTGAAAGAGAAGTGAACAAATTGCTCAACGCCGGCTACATCGTTCCCCCGCAGAGTACGTGGATTAGATCTGCAATGTGGTTCTGGTCACCAAAGTCGGGGGCAAATCACGAATGTGTAATGACTTTATAGATTTAAATGAGGCCTGCCCCAAAGACCCTTATCCCCTTTCTCGGATAGACCAACTGGTCGATTCAACCGCCGGGTGCGAGACCTTGAGTATGATGGATGCCTTTCAAGGCTATTATCAAATCTTCATGGCGCCCGAGGATAAAGACAAGACCGTCTTTGTCATTGCAAAGGGAATTTATTGCTTTTATGTAATGCCCTTCAGACTTAAGAACGCGGGGGCTACCTATCAAAGGTTGGTCAACCGGATTTTTGAGAGCAAAATTGGGAAATCAATGGAAGTCTACATCGATGATATGATAGTTCGGTTGACGAAGTCGAGCGATCACCTCGCAGACCTGAGTCTAACTTTTGACCTCCTCAAAAAATACAACTTAAAGCTCAACCTGAATAAGTGCACCTTTAGTGTCGGCGGAGGAAAGCTCCCGGGTTATATGGTCTGTCAACGCGGGATTGAGGCCAATCCAGAGAAGATCAGCGTCATTAGAGATCTGACCAGTCCGAAAAAAGTCTGAGAGCTCCAATACCTGGTTGGTCGAATCATTTCCCTCAACCGATTTATTTCCCGATCGGTCGACAAGAGCTTACCCTTCTTCAAAATTCTACGCAACATCAAAGATTTTAAATGGACCGAAGAATGTGAACAGACATTCGAGGCATTGATGAAATACCTCGAGTCACCTCCTTTGTTGGCTAAACCAGAACTTGGAGAAGATTTGTTCCTCTATTTAGTGGTATCAGATGAGACGGTCAGTTCGGTCCTGCCGCCATTAGAGAGCGGAAGCACATGCCAGTTTATTACGTTAGCAAAATCCTACACGGGGCAGAGAATAGATATCTTGAGATCAAGAAGTTCGCATTGGGATTAGTACACAAGACGCAAAAACTTAAACCCTATTTCCAAGCTCACGCCATCATCTTGCATACCGATCAACCCCTCCGACAGGTGATGGACAAACCGGATTGCTCAGGCCGGCTAACCAAATGGAGAATCGAATTGGGGCAATTTGACCTGTCTTATTAGCCGAGATTAGCTTATCAAGCACAAGTCCCAGACGGCTTCCTAGTCGAGAAGAGGGCATCAAACATGCCGACCAAGGACAAGGGTCACTGGACGCTATCAGTCGACGGATCATCGACCTTATCTGGGAGAGGAGCGGGCGTGTGCCTCAGAAGTTCCGAAGGAGATGAGCTCGACTTTTCCATCTGCCTAAATTTCCCTACCACGAATAATGAAGCCGAATACGAGGACCTCCTTGCAGGAAGAGAATAGCAAAGGGGCAAGAGGGCGACAACCTAATTGCTCACACCGAGTCTCAGTAGGTAGCAAGCCAATATGATGGAACGTACGAAGCTCGGGAGGAGACTATGGCAAAATACCTCGAGCAAGTGAAGACTTGGGCCTCCAAATTTAAACATTTCAGTACCGAATAGGTCCCGAGGGAAGAGAACAAGAGAGTTGACGTCTAATTAAAAGTAGCAAACGACCTCAGGGGCACAAGCGACCGGTCGATCACATTTTTCACAAACTCTACCCGTTCAATCGACTTGATGACGGCAGAAGTGTTTAGTATCGACCTAGCCGAGCCATGCTGGCTTAATGAGATCGTGCTCTATTTGAGAGACAGGGTATTACCGAAAAACAAGATGGAGAGGCGCCGGCTAATGGCCAGATCGGCGAGCTATACCATCGACCCAGATGGGTTACTATTCAAAATATCCTTTCGAGAACCCGCTAAGAGGTGTTTACAACCGTCCCAAGCGAAGGAGGTCCTTGAAGAAGTGTTGCGGGATCCTGTAGAAACCATGCGGGAGGGAGAGTACTAGCCAAAAAGATCTCCAGAGCCGGCTACTATTGGCCGACCTTGGTTAGAGATGCCGTGCATTACGCCAGAAGATGCCCAAGTTTCCAGAAACATTTAAATCTCATGCATCAGCACTCGAACAAGATGATCCCCATTGAAATAGCATGGCCCTTCGACCAATGGGGAATCGACATAGTTGGCCCCTTTTCACTTGCTCATCGACAACGCCGATATGCCATTGTATGTGTAGAAAACTTCTCTAAATGGGTCGAAGCCGAAACGGTCCATAAGATCACCTTTGTCGGCGTATCTCGGTTCCTGTGGAAGAACATCATGTGTCGATTCGGGATACCCCGAGTCTTGATATGCGACAATAGACCGCAGTTCTGAAGCTGACAGTTCAAGCGCTATTGTTCCAGTAAAGGAATAAATCTTCGATTCACCTCAGTCGGCCACCCCTAAGCAAACGGCCAAACCGAGGTCACCAATCGCACGATCGTCCAAAGCTTAAAGACCAAGCTCGATGATAGGAAGGGAGCTTGGGCAGAAGAACTCGATGGGGTGTTATGGGCTTACAGGACTACCCTTCGAACAGCAATTGGGAAAACCCCCCTTTTAATGGTTTATGGATCAGAAGCCATGATACCGGCAGAATTGCTCCACCCAACGGCTCGTATAGTCCGATACCGAGCTGACTAGAACTAACATAATCGACAATTCGAGCTGGACACTATAGAAGAGAAAAGAGAGGAAGGCTTCCATCGAATGCAGCAATGCCGGGCCTCAATGGTGAAAAGCTACAACAAGAATGTCAGGCCTCGATAATTTTGAGTGGGCGATCTAGTCCTCAAGAGAGTCGACGTAGTTAAGCATGTCGGTAAGCTCGACGTAAATTGGGATGGGCCCTTCCGAATCACCAAAGTCGGGAAAAATCAAGCCTATCACCTAGTCAAAATGAATGGAAATCCAGTGCCTTAGTCGTGGAACGCCCAAAATCTTAGGAAATTTTATGCCTAAAGCTCTGTAATAGTTATGCTGTTATAATTTCGCTAAATCAGAAAGATTTTGTTCGAATTACTCGACTATCATACTCTTTTTTTTGGTTAAATAGCTCAGCTACAGATTGTAATCGGAGCCAATGAGGAAAAACCATTCGACTGGAAAGTATAAAACATTTACGAGCATGCTTTAAAGATAGCTAACTCAAAATAATCTATGGAAATGTAGAAACATGAATATTGCATTAATAACAAAGAGTTGGGCTCAACTAGTTACAAATTTGGATTTTTCCCATTGGGAGCACTCGTCGGCCACCCCGGGTCGACTGAGATCTACAGCTAATGGGCTTCGAGCCCTTTGGATTTTTCTTTGGGAACATACACCGGCTACCCTGAGTCGGTACTTGTAACTAAAAGGAAATAAATAAACAAAAAATAAGGAAAATAGTAGAATTACAAGTTGCCACCCTCAATCGGCGTCATTGTCGGACTCCTCGGTCTCTCCATCGACCTCCTCCTCGGCATCCTCTCCGGCCTCCATCCCGATCATATCGACACCCTGGGCCCTCTCATTGGGAAATAGGGCTTTAAAGATCACACTCCGGTCAAGCACACTTAGATCGACCGACAAGGGCATCTGCATTATATCAACCGGCCTTTTCGCTTAGAGTGCTCTAGCCAAGGGGATAGCGAAGCCGAATTCATGAGTCGAAATGTCAATTACCACTTCGTCTTCGGGTTCTTCAGATCGAGGATTGGGGCATCTCAAGCCGACGATTGATCAATCATAATCTTGTGGAAGCCTCGCAGCCAGGCACTGAGCAAGGCATAGGTCGAATCCCTCCTTCATGTCGGCCACCCCAAAAGGAACGGTCGATCTTTTATACGCAGGAGACTGCATGAACTGATAAGCCCCGTAATGCTCCAACCCGGCCATCAGGTTCATAATGTAATTCTGGCAATACTCAATGGTCATCCTGGCACCGACGAACTTCCCGCCCCTTTCACCATTATCGAAGGCTTCGACCTGCTTGAGAGCTTGCCCATCCAGCTGCTCATGAACCTCTATGAGCTCTCTCATTTTCCCGTCGAGCTGCTCCTTCAGCTCCGCCACCGCATCTTTAGCCTTTTTCTTGGCTGACTCCACCGACTTCAGATGGAGCCCCACCTGGACCCTCTCCGCCTCAAGATCTTTGACTTTTTTCTTCAAGTTTTCAACCTCCTTCCTCAAGGGCTCCATCTCCGACTCGACCAAAGCCTAGTGTTCTGAACAAGCCCGGCTCTCTCGATATACCTGCGCATGCCGGCCGAGGTGGAAAATGTCCTGTATCAACAATATCATAAAGGGAAAAGGTCAACTTCAGTGAGTAAATACTTAAAGAGCTGGAAAGTAAGAAATTAAAGCAACAAATGCTTACCCCAAGTGCCCGCACAGCCGCACTCATCTTGATGTCCAGATCGCTATGGCTCCACCTCGACATATGGTTGGCCCGGGTCTAGCAGTTATGATACAAAGCTCCAGTGAGTCGGTTGTCCCGGGGAGTCGTGCTTACTCGGCGAGGGCGACCGTCGTCCGTATTCAAGCTCAACCCTCAGGAAAAAGAGGCTCAAAGTTTTTTAGCATCTTCATGAAGTTATCAATGTCCTCCTCATTGGCCGCAAACTATGGATCGGCCATCCTCTAGACGGCCTCATTCGAAAATGGGGCCGGGGATTTCTCTGTGGCGGAAGGCGTCGAGGGCAGGGGATCGAGATTTTCTTTAGAGTGGCTGCCCCCAATGATGCTCGCCTCTCGACCTGTCCGGACTGGCCTCGGAGTTAGGAATTAGGACCCCTTCTCCTTGCGATGCTATTTCTTGCTCGGTTGCTTGACCACTGCTTTGTCCTTTCTTTTGTGCTGACGGTCGGATGCACTTGCTGTGCTACTACTGCTCCACTCGGTTGGGCCGGAGTAGCAACATTGACCGGCTCGGGAGCTGCTGCTTGTTGAGGTTGGTCTTTTGGAGCGGCAGAACTCTTGTGAGGGACGATCGCCTCCGCCGCCCTAGACATCTCTATTTCCTTCTCCTCCTCATCGTAGCCGCTCCTAAGAAGTGCAAGGTGACACACGATTATCCGGTCTGCAAAAAGGAGGAAAGCAAATTAGAAACAAATGAAGAAGTCGAGCACAAACTTCGAACAAAAACCAATCTTCCCCTTCTATACCAGGCTTAAATCTAGCACTAAACACTCTGGGAGCCAATCCAAAGTCCACCAAGACCCTCTCCTCAGTTAATCTCATACAGTCAAATATCCCGATGCCCAGCATGTCTCGAATAAAGGTGTTTGACCAATAGGGAGTCCCAGGCAGAAGAATCGAGGAAGGCCTCCAGCACCAAGAAGTACGCTTCAACCAGAGCCATCCATTTTTGCTCTCCATTTATACATATTTCTTCTTCCAGTGAGGTCCGTTGGATGCGGTCGGCGAGGTAGTTATCTTGCGCTTATTCTTAAAGGCCAACTGAACGAAGCCATAGCCCGACGTGGACTCTTCACCCGTCACACTCGCTTTAAATAAATCAACCGCTACGCCGACCATTGGTAGCCCGAGATACTTCATTAGAAGTCAAACCCCATTAATCATTGCGTGGGAGTTCGACATCAGTTGGACCGTATAGATGTTCAGGTGGTTGAATAGTTCGACCATGTCATCCTCGAGGGGAATGCGGAACCCGTTTTGAACCATCTTCCAGTTCACCGTTATGCAATTCGGGGGCGGGTTGGTTAGACGCTGTCCAAGCTGGGTCGAATAATCCAATAGCCCAGATGCTCGACATCTCCACCGAAGAGTAAATCCCTCAGATCAGCAAACATCTTCGTCGTTATCTTGTAAGGAACTTCCCGGGGATCATTTTCCAGTGCCCCGAGTGGGGACTTGGCCCCTAGTGGTATAAAGATCTCGCCCTCAATTTCTTCGGCTTGCTCCTCGGCTTCTTCTTCCCCCTTTTCGTTACCCGGCCTAGCCGGCCCTAAGTGCATTCCAACCGGGTAAACCGTTTTCACAGGCTCAACGCGTAAAGTAGGCCCAATCGGGAAAGTAGACTGCATATCACCCAAATCGTGTGAGTTACTGGTTATATTCACCACTCTATCTGGTTCCTACTTCGATTGGGTCGATCCCACTCCTTTGGAGCTTGAAGAAGTAGAAGAGTCCGAATCTGAGCTGGAATCGCTAAGCCTATGTTCAGGATTTTTCCTAGGACGCTCAGGGTCCCTCGATGTCCACGAGCTCGACGATCTGAAGCAGACATCCCACTGCTCGAGCAAATTATAACTCTGACGTATCCCTCTTCGCCCTTGGAATAATAGCCAAGCTGTGTCAGGGAATGGTCGAGCACGAGCCGAGATGGGGTACTACTCACTCGCTTACGTGCTCTCGTGAAATAATAAATAAAAAAAGGCAAAAGTAAAGGAATCGAAAAAATCTAGCAAGGAGGCCTTACCAAGGTTACAAAAATTACTCGAAGAACGCGACTTCCTGAATTGCTAAATCTACTACTGGTTGAGTAGCTCGACTGTTTTGACTTCTCCAATCTCTCTTACGTGTAAAGTAGTAAGTATGAATGAATACGGCCTAGGCTTTATAAAGGATCTTTTTGGGCGGGAAAATCCAATGCGACCCTTCGTATTAACTGCCGTGGGACCCGTCTTGTCAGTTCAAAAAGTCGACCGCCACATGTCATGTCATGTCACGCACGCCTTTTCAGGGGGCTAATGACGTGGGCCAATCTTAACACACCACGTGTTGTACAGATGGCCCTGCGCGGATCCGCCACATGATTCCGGAGTCAAAACAAATTGGTCAACGATGCCACGCGGCCTCACCGGGTGAACAAACCGACCATTCACCATATATAAATAGTAGTCAGTGGTAATTCTACAGGGCACAAGCCATCGGATGATCCGACTCGATCTGGGTAAGTCGGCCTTCAATCTCAATAGTTCGACCTCAAACCGTACTAGGAAGTTATGCAGTATTTAATACTTCTGACATACCGTACTAGGCAGTTATGCAGCATTTAATGCTCTGACACCAGTACAAGAATGTCTTTCTCACTCCTCCAGGTATACATACTTCCTCATTTATGTCATTTGCCAAGCATATGAACTGCACTTAAGTCTGCTTATTCGACGTAATCAACACGCGTATACTGACTTGAGCGTCGGAGTGCCGACAGAGGAAAAAATCCCTCCTGTCCATATCTGGCCTTCAATTCACGTTTGCTACTATCTTTCAGGTCGACCAAACTCAAGCATTCCCTAAAATTATAAATTCGAGTGATCTAGTCAGCACCGCGTGGACCAAGTCAACAAACCGGAATCTGACACGATCAGTACTGATATGTATTTGATCTAACAAATCCTGAAACCTAGTGAGAACTAAGGTGAGAAGTGTTGTGAATAATATAAACTACTAAGAAGTCGATTACGTTTACTTAATCTAACCGATAAAATTAATTAACTTGCAAAATCTGTTATTTACTTTTCATGTTGGTATTTCTGCCAAAATCTCTTCGGCCTGTAAGATAGAGCGGTTTTTGTGAGATTTCTCAAACATGGCAAAATGTCGTATTTGAGAAATCATGATTTTTTTCGGCATGGCGTATTTACTTTTTTTATCCAAATCTTCAATTTATTTATAAATTTCTGCCATTATTATTTATTAAAAAAGAAATAAAATAATTTCCTCACCTCACTCCTTTCTCACGATAACCACGATCAAGAAATCTCTCACCTCTCCCCTTTCTTATGGAATTTTAAGTAAAATTTGCTGATTTTCTGCAACCAAAATCTGACTCACATCTCCTCATCCGCACAAATAAATATATTTCAACTAGTCAATTAAATGTTAATGTTTATGTTATTTATGCAATTGATAAATAATTATTAAAATATATTAAAATTAATTATACATTAATATATATTTTATAATTATATTTAATATAATCAGTACATTATGATAAATAAATAATTAACATAAGATAACATCATACTAGTTAAGAAAATGTAAAATATGAAAAGAAAAAACTAAAAATTATATAAAAAGAGAAAAAAAAAATTGGAGTAAAGCAGAGAAAAATTAAGTTAAGGATGAAATTAATAAATAAGAAAAAAGTTTTAAGAGAGAAAAGAAAAGTTACGAATGAAATAAATAAATTAAAAAATAGAAAAAGAGTAGAATCTAAGAGATCAATGTAATTGCTATCGCTTAATATAATAGTATAGATACTACACAATTAAATTAATCATTTAACAAATTTGATGATACAAAATACCTTATTTATAGAAAAATCGTGTGGTTGACTTGTTTTATAACACTAAAATAAATATATTTTAACTAATAAACTTGTTTTTATATGGCTATTTTGGTAAAATTACTATTTAGAATAATTATCTACACATATAAAGTAAACGACTAATTCAAGAAAACATGATCTTTGTTTTTAAAGGTAAATAAGAGATAATGACTAGTTAATCTATTGAATAAACCTCTGTTATCTTATCTGCCGAAAACCTTTCCCAGAAAAGTAAACGACTTCTAAGTAGTTTAGTAATGAGCATGGGCGGTTAACAATATTCTTAGAAAGTGTTTGATACAAAGGGGGTGTTTGCAAACTCTACTCAATAAGTAGAAGTAGAAGTAGAAGTGAAAACGGTAAAAAATTGCAGTACTAAAAGCAGTGAGTGTTTGGAAAAAATAGTGATTAGTAGTTAAATAATCAGTTGAGTGTTAGAAGGGAAAAGTTGATAATCACTTTTAATTTTTATAAAGTTACTAATTTGTCCTGAAATATTTTAGAGTACTATAATATGTGATGCTAAGGAAAATAATTCCTTTTTATGGCCCAAGCGAAAAGTCCAATAAAGTTGATGAGTGGCCCAAAGAGGAGGTCCAGGATCAGGTTCCCTATGGTTTGATACCTGGTCTCGCAACCCAGCAAGTAAGCTCATACCTGGGAGCAGGTCCGCTAGAGCCCTAGCAGGCCCATGGAGCAGCCCTAACAGCTTCCCGAAATACAAAGAGCCGCCCAACCATCGTGATAGCTCAGGGAGGCCTACTCTCACGTGAGGGGAAAGAGGTACCAATTAGGGTTGGAGTCTTAGGAGGTATAAAAGCAGGTTCCAGCAGCCTAGCAGCACACAATCACAAGACCTTACCTTACCTGCTCTCTTCTCCTCCTCTACTCTCATTCTCATTGTTTCAAGTGTTCTTAGCATTCAATGACAATTGTTATCGCGGCATATTTGTACTCTCAAGAAGAATTATCACATCAATACAAGATTCCACCTGTTTTCTCCATATTTTATCATCTTATATTGTCGTTGTTATTATTATTTTGCTATTACTTCTTTTATTGCATAATTGTTCTTACTTATTTGAATCCTTTCATTTATAAATTCTAGTGGTGTATAAATCATCGACATCAATATGATTAAGTATTATATTAAGATCTAACTTATAATAAATTATTTTAATTTTGTATAAGATTATTTATAATTAATCATACATGGAATTATTCTATATATACTTTTATGTATAAATTCATAAAACATAAGAAAAGAGAAAAATATTTATTTGGTAATTGTAAATTTTTTAGGTATGAGAATTTTTTAGATTAAAAAATTTTGATTGAAGGAGAAAAGAAAAATATTCAACGAGTTAAAAAAAATAATGAACATATAAAATATTAGAGTTGTATTTGTATGTAAAAAGGTTAATTAGGAATATTAATATTTTAATAAGGATATTATTGTCAAAA
>JBBMKE010285481.1:0-13849 GCA_037834125.1 Lippia alba | reverse complement strand
GATTCTGAACTCTTTGAAAGGACGCTTCGTCTCGATTTTAGAGCACTCTTTTGTGGACAATGGCGGGAAGAAGTTTTGCTAACGCCGTGTTTGGCAACGTTGGTCTAAACTAGGGAGTCGGTACTTCATAAGGTAAAATTCAAAATCCCCAACTTTCGACACACTAGGAGAAAATAGCCCTTAACTTCTAAATTGCTTCAATTTCATCATTTAGAATGCTCCTCTTTCAGTCTCGTGTTTTATTCTTTTACTTCATTTACGACTACACGTCACATGTATTAGTGAATAATGGAGACTAAGTGTAAGCCCTATTGGAAGTCGTTTCTCTTGAATGCGATAAATAGGGGCAAAGGTAAACAATGCGTGCTTGCTTGGTGTCAGGTTGTAGTTTTGCTTCTGTTGAGTTTTTTTTGTGAGGAGATATGCCTGTTTTAAGTGTTTAATTATGATTGTTTGCTCCATTTCACGTATTTAAGCCTTGGGAATTGAAAAAGGGGCAAATGGAGTGAAAACTGTGAAATTTGTGCTGAAAGAAGTGATCAACGGGCGTTGGGACTTTGCATTGTTTTGATCAACGGGCGTTGAGTTTGAAGGAAGAAATTGTCAACAATAGTTGATATTCTTGAAAAGTATTATTGCGATTTTAATATCAACAACCATTGGGTCGTTTACACATGTTTCCCAACGGCTGCTGACGAAAGAGAAAAGTGCGATTTTTCTTGTTCCAACCCTATTTTCCAAGGAGAAGCTCATTTTGGACATATACACTTTACCTAATTAGGGAGACTATTCTTGGGGGTTTTGAGTGAAGATTTAGTATCAATTTCCTCCCCCATTTCAAGTTCTTATAGTTAATTTAGTATAAGCTTTACTTTCCTAGCTAGTAGAAACTAATGTCTAAGTTGTTGAGTTTGATCTATGTAATGAATTTCTTAGATTTGGATTATTGATCTTGACTAAATTCAATGTATATGTGTTATTTGAAGCTTATTTCCTATTACTTTTGGGGTGATTATTAGTAGTTAGATCTAGGGCAAAAGGGGATGATGTTTTTGTGTAGGATAAGTGTTTGATTAAATGCCTAAGTGTGATTATTTGGTTTTATGCTAAGAACTTGTATTGTTAGGCATAAAATTCTTAATATTTTTAGACTATATTCTGTATGTTTTCATACCAATATTGTGCCTAATTATGTCTAATTTGTTGCATTTCAGTTCATATTTCAATTTGGAGTCAAAAATAGAAGAAATGGTGAAAACAATGCATAAACGGAGTTTAGAAGACAAAACAAGCCAAAAACAACCAAAGTCAATTGTTCTAGGAGATCATCACGCGCGTGATGACTTTAGGCAAAAACCATCACGGACGTGATGGCCTATCAAACCCGAATCCAAAGTCAATTTCCATCACAGGCATGGTGGCATCACGGTTTGAGGCCGTGACGGCTATCCAGAGCTGAATTTTGGGACCTTTGGATTCATCCAAACCCATTAGGAACTCTTTTTTGGTGTAATAAAAGAGCTATTCTCACATTCAAAACCCTAGCTTTCAACGTAGAAGTCAGAAGAAAAGAAGAGAACAAAAGAGCGCAGCTTTGAAGACGAACGAGAAATTTAGCCGAGAGGATGGAACCCCATATTCAATGGAGGAATCACGTCGGCCTTCGAAGAACACATTCATAAACTTTTCCTTTCCATTTTATTTCAGTGTTGATTAGTGTGATGCCCCGTTTTTCCTGACATGTCAGGTATGATGTCACGAGTAGGTTTAGACCGAGAGTTATGTGGCTTATTTATGTCTTAAATGCTATGTTGATGTTTTATAATTCATTTTGTGAATTAATTGCTACAACGTGACCTATATGATTTATGTGATCTTTGACTATGCTACTTAAATTCATTGGATACCCATATTCTTGCTTAATTAATGTTTTGTCTTGAGTATGCACTATTTGAAATTATATGAAGTCCTTAAACTCAATCGAACCTTGAACTAGCCCATATTACTTACCTGCCAACCTTGGGGCCATAATTGAATCACTTAAACTCTCTAAGGACCAAAGTGCAATTTTCCTCCTCTTTCCCCACCATATACACAATCCACAACACCCCATTTCTCCCCATTCTTCTTCTTCTTCTTCTTCTTCTCTCAACACATAGAAAGATCCAAACCCTACATTCTTCCCCTCTTCCAATTGGCACACCCAAGACCAAGAAAGACAAGGATTTCAAGATCCAATTTCCTCCTTCAATCTCAAGAATCAAGCTCTCCAACATCTTTCCTCTTCATTCCTTCATTTTCAAGAACAAACACAAACATACACCCATTTCTTCGCTCTCTCTTTCTCAATCAAACAAGGAAGCTCAAGACAAGGATTCAAGTTCTTTTACTCCAAGAATTCAAGCCAAGACCTCTTCTTCCTCATCCCCTTCTTTTCTTCCATCCAAGGTATGATGTGTATATATAAGTATATGTAGCGCCTGGCGCGTGACACCACATCCCCTCGCACCGAGACCCGACCCGCATATGAAACGGACAATCCATACACGAGCCAAATCACGGGAAATGGGGACTCTACACACACGCTAAGCTAGGCGGGCTAAGCCTTAAACTAATTAATATGAGAATCAGCGCATAATAAACATGAATGCGGAAGCAACCAATATTATATACAACATGTACAAATGAGCCACGGGCTCTACAAAAATTACATCAAGTAAACCATGGCCTTCACAACCTCATATACAATCAAAATACGCCACGGGCGTTCAATTCATAAATACATAAGGTAAAGCATGAGTGTGAGCAATACAGGAAATGCTAGGGATGAATACAAGACTCTAAAGACTCGAATTCCCACCTAGCACCTCACACCTGCAAGAAAACTAAAAACCAAACAGGTTCAGTCTGAAAGAGACTGGTGGGTAAAAAAAACAGGGCTTACATAATATATAAGACATTAAATGAACATTCACATGAAGTTATAATCCCGAGTGGAAACAATTTCCCAAGCGGGTAAAAAAAAGGAATCAACAAAGGGGATTATAACACTCATTTTCATTAGGTCATTAAAGGTCCGGCGAGGGGCGTGCATTTGTCTCCAACCAATACCTCGTGTAAATCATTACATTTATTCATTCATTCTTTTCATGCATTCTTTCTTCGTGCACATTCATAGCATTTACCCTTCTTTCTCCGATTTAGCGGTCGGGTTTACAAGGCCTGACCACTCATGCATTGACCAAAAGGGGTACATGAGTCCCCAGATAGCACTCAACGTCCATTCCCGGCCATCTCCAATGAGGTTTAGTTATGTCGTTCATTGGTGGCACTAGTATGAGGGATCGATGTTAGCCCTTACCTCCCCGGATAGCCACTCACACTAAGCCCCTGGGCCCCATTCTGTGCATTCATTATTTCTCGCCAAAACATAGGTAGGGTTCCAAAATAAGGGCTTTACGTTCGCAATCATTTACTCGAGAAAAATGACTCTAAATACATAATATAACAATTTTGGTTTCAAAACGTTTCACATTAGGGCATATTTAGGTCATTTAACTAGTAGTAGAGAAACCCACCTTTAAAGCCAAAAAAAGGAAGAGAAAAGCCCCAAGGACCGGCCTCGTCTCCGAAAGAACCCAAATTTGTGCAAGAAAATTGGTGTGAGACTCAATATGACCAAACAAGACGCTCGGCAATGCTATGATATGGTATGAGATGCATAAGAGGTCAAATCAATGCCAACGAGATGCATTCAAGCACACATTCAATCATTCTTTCATTCTTTGAGACGTTCGTTTTCATTCCAATCCATATCTTTCACATATCACTTCAACTTAAGGCAAAATTCAACAATAACATGCATAACACATATTTCAACTTGAAAACAAGTCATAATACTCCAAAGATAGGAAATAACAAGCATTAAGGCTCACATTCCAAGCATTAGGGCAATCAATGCGCATATAATAGCAACGAGGCACACGATCGCATAACTCGCACATACCACGTCCAATGAATCCCAAATTTTGACACAAAACGCTTAACACGAGTGGCGGAGCCAGAAAATTTATTTAGGGGGGTCGATCAAAGCATAATTTATCTCAATTATTACTACTTTAATATATTGACCCTAACTAGTATTAATTTTAATTTTATTGAGGGGGGTCAATAATGAAAAAAAAAACAGAAAAATTACATACACAATACACAAAAAAAATATATTTATATACATAATATAAAAAAAAATTTGAGGGGGGTCAATTGCACCCCCTCAACTCAAGGTGGCTACGCCACTTCTTAACACATACATGAAACATAATGCAAATTGAAATCAAGTAATAAGAACTCATAGCATGGCATTACACCCTCATCAACATGCATATTATACATTGGGATCATGCTAGTGGCGGGAAAGACCGAATAAACGAGAAAGAAAGCACGAAAAACCAAGACCGTAACCTTAGGCAAGATCAACGGCCGTGGGTTTCTCCTTCAGGGTTTCCCACGGTCGTTGATTTGATGCAAAAATCATGGATGCTACTGCATCAAATCAACGGCCGTGGATTTCCAAGGGAAATCCAACGGTCGTTGGAAAGGCCCTGGTGCGAAATCATGGCCGAAAACAGGGCATAACTCTCCAAAAATCAATCCCACACTTATATAACACATTAAGCATGATCCAACACATTAACACCAAAGATACAAGGTCCAAACACTCAAAGAAATGAGCTAAGACGAAAGCTAAGGCAAGGTGTGTGCATATGTGATCATTTCCCAACCAAAACCTTGAAACTAATTAATGGAAACTTCATTAAACCTCAACTACCACATAATACATGCTCATAAATGTAAATAGGAAGCTAAATTAATCTCATTCATGCATTAAAACAAGAAAACCAACCACAGAATCAATGAAATCACCAAACATGCTCAAACCCTCCATATAACCAATCTCATGCAAACCTTGCTCAATCCATACATACATAGCTTAAGTGAAAGAGGGAAGAATTCCATACAATAATCTAAACTTACCTTGAAGAGATGGGGAGGGATAAATGACTTGAGCTTATGAGGGAGATGATGAATAGTAGAAATTCTTGGGGGTTGGAAGGAGGGCTCGGTTGCTGCTGCTCTTTCTCTAACTTTGGAGATTAATTTTGAAATTTAAAGTGTAATGGCTGATAGGTTTTGAAATATGGAGCATGTGGGCCCAAGAATCACTTAATTTGGAGTTAAATTGAGGAAGTTATGGCTATTTTAGTGTGTAGGGGTCATTTTAGCCGGGATTAGGGTGAAAGGTTGAGTTTCAGGAAAATTTCGAGGGTCCAAAAAATTTTAGAAAAATATTAGGCTAGACCCATGAAATCTGAATCGTCGATTCGAGTTCAATGGAGGTGACGGAATTTGAATCCGAATTCCCGAGCTCAAGATATGCATGCCGGAACGAAAAGGTGCATTAAGTGCTCGTTAACCCCCTTGTCGTCACTAACTTAGAATGAAATGAATATGCATGCCAAATAAATCCCAAAAATGCAACACGAACACATGCACACGCTCATAACAAGCATATTCAAAATCCACCAAATTCCAAATCCAAGAAGCAAAGGATCGGCACACGATCACATCATTCATACGCACGTTTAATCATTCGTTCAAATATTTCAATCAAATCACGTAATAACTTATTCAATTACGTCACATTAGCAAATAATTCAAAGATTAACAATGTAACACCCCAAACGGAGGGCGTCACATCCCCCGCACTAAGACCCAGGCCCAGTCATGAAATGGAGAGTCCAAGCCCGAGCCCGAATCAAAGCGAACGGAAGACCATACAATCACTAAGCTAGGCGGGCTAACCCTTGAACCAATTCAAACCAAGAACCACGAAACTCAGGACAAAGCATAAGAAGGCAGAAGTAATAACATTAATCATGCATGATGAGCTACAAGCTCCAATATTCATAAATTAAACATGGCCTTCACAGCCTCAAGATACAATAAACTGTTAAATATGAGATACAATAACAACAGTAATTACATGAGTGTGTGTGTGAGATAAAACCATCTAGCTAGACCCACAAGACTCTATTTTTCCCGCCTAGCGTTCCACACCTGCAAAACTAAAAACAATCCGGGTTCAGTCTATAGGAGACTGATGGGTATAAAAACGGGGGCTTAATATAATATATTGCATAATTAAACACCCACACATGCAAGCCATAATCCAGCTCAAAGTTTTTGAAATAATTTCCCAAGTGGGTAAAAACAACCGAAAACAATGATCGGGATTACAACTATCAATCTTATTCACTCATTCATTCGGCCAATACGTGAGCCCCGGCGGGTAGGGCTTCAATCTCCATCCATCTCCTTTGTGTGTGCATTAATCATTCATGTGTTCATAAGCGGTCATGCAACAATCATACATTCGCATTCGTTCAGGATCATTCATTAACTTTGCAATTATCATTCATTCATGCGGCCATTATCATTCATAATCATTCATTAACATTAACATGCATTTGTGCAAAGCACTTACTCCTTACTCCAGTGACGTTCGGGTAGCGAGCCCTTACCATCCATTTATAATGGCTAGTGGGGTCCATGAAACCCTAACTAGCCCGCTAGCATTTCTTCATTGAAACCTCCCCAACGAAGTCCGTTTAGCCGTAACATGCGTGGAACTAGTATGAGAGGATCACCGTCGGCCCTTGCCTCCCCGAATAGCCCCTTACACTGAGTCCCTGGGCCCCGTGTACATTCATGCCCTCACCAACAATCATTAGGTCGGGAATAAAGGAAAGAAAAGGGGCTTTACATGAAATCAATGACTCTTTAGAAAGACTCGATATATAAATATACATATTTCTTTGGCTTAAAACTTGCACATTGGGATATTTCGGGTCGATCATAACTAGTAGAAGAGAAACCAAGAAGACAAGGAAGTGCCTAAGAACCCGGCAAGTCTCCGCCCTGGAGAAACTGTACAAAAGACACAAGTGCATTCGTGAGACTCAAGACTCTTCACATGAACCAAATAACACGCACGACAATGCATTAAGATGATATGAAATGCATAAAAGATCAAATCAATACCATGGAGATGCAATCACATACACATTCATCATTCTTTGAATTATTCATATTCATTCCATTGCATATCTTTCATGTATCATTTCAAATCATGCCACATTTTACAATTAATGTTCATAACATCTATACCAACTAGTATTCAAATCATAAGAATCATCAAGTTAGGAAAACCAAGCATTAGGGTTCACATATTTCAAGTATTAGAGCAATCATGCGCATATAAGGACAATGAGGGCACATAGTTGCATAACTCATACATAACACATCATATATAATCAATTAATCAAGCATACAATTCATTCAAAGCACATAGGGGATCAAAGAAATGAAAAGGAGAGCAAAGAGAAAGGTTTGAGCAAAGATTAGCAAAAGCTGATAGTTTTCGGTATTGCACAGGTTGTGGAAAAATGAGAATAACTCAAGATGTAGAATTGGAATTGAGTTTTGTTTGTTGGAGATGCAACTAGACACACAGGGCTTTCTAATAATATGTGGCACGAATCATGGTTCAAAGTGAGGTGAAAATGGCGTAGGTGCAAAGTTGGATGAGTGCCGATTTGCCACACCAAAAATAATTGGTTAGATCTCACAATATAGAAAAGATATTGTGGTGAAATCAATTGGAGGTTAAAGTAGACTTCAAAAGGTTTCTGTGGTTAAAATTTCAGGTCATTTGGAGTTCGGATGATAGGTCAACGAAGCAAAACAATCTCGGGTAGAAAATAGGGCAAAATCCACAGCCGTGGGAAAATAAGCCTATAAAATCCACGGTCGTGGGAAAATGCCCAAAATGAGGCTCCGGCAATACCCACGCCCGTGGGAAAAACAAGGGCAAAAATCCAGGGGCGTGGAAACCTCCCTGGTGCCAAAATCTTGTCCAAAACAGGGGTTAACACCAAGAAATCATATCCCACACTTAGACAACTCACTCAAGCATGATCCAACACCAAAATAACATTAAATCAAGTCTCATTCATGCAAAGAAACAAGATCAAACAAGAACAAAGGCATGAGATGGAAAATATGATCATATCTCCAATTTTCATTCAAAATTCATTAATGGCAACTAATGAATACCTCAAGTATCATGAAATATGGTTCCATACAATCATGAAGGAAGCTCAAGGGATCATTTTCCACATAAGAAACTCAAAGGAAACCAAGTTATAAGCATGATCACATTTCTTGGGTTTAAACCCTCATATATGCACATATATCCAAAACTTATACAAACCTTGGTCATAACATGCATACTATGATTTAAATGAAAGAGAGAGAGATGCCATGAAGAAATCCATACTCACAATTGCAAGAATACAAGAGATGAAGGTGATGGCTTGAGGTGGGAGATGATGGATAGTGTCTCTTTCCTTTCTTCTCTCTTGGCCCAGTTTTGAAGCTGCTATTTGGAAGGTTTGGGAGATATTTTTGGGAATGAAATGGTTAAGGGCTGATATAGGATTAAGTAAGGAGCATGTGGGCCCAAGAATCACCTCATTTGGAGTTAAAATGAAAGAGTTAGGGTAAAAGAGTTAGCCGGGATTAGGGTAACGGGTCGGGTTCCGGGCAAATTTTCAGAGTTCAAACGGGTTCCAACATAAAATCCGAGCACACATACACTTCATAACACATAAAAGTAGCACATACTCGAAATTCACAAAATTTTGAATTAAACACATAAGGTTTCGGCAAGCAAACATGTAGGTCATGCGCATTCAAGTTCACGTATTTTAATTTCAATTTCATTCAAGTTAATCAAAATTTCATAAAGAAAAGAAATAGAACAAAATAAATAAAATAATACGCAATTAGATATAAATTTAAAATACCCGCATAGAGTCACATAACCTAAACCCAAACGGATGAAAATCCGGGATGTCACAAACAATATAAATCACGTAATTACATAATCTAATGAATTTAAATCGCGCAAATAAGGTCACACACGTCATACCTGTATGACCGAACGATCACAGACTCACAGTATATATGTGTAGTATGTCGGTTCATGAGATAGCTAGGGTTTGAATTCCTTGGTGTTTAAAGCATGATCTTGTGTGTATTTAATGTTCTAATACTTGAATCCATGAGTAATGGCAAGAAATTTGGTTGTGGAGATGGTGTATGCATATGTGTGTATAATGTGATATATATATATATATATATATATATATATATGTATATGTGTGTATATGATGTGAGTTTGTTGGAGAATTGATATTTTAGTGAAGGAATTGTGTACATATATGTTATGGAGGTATTTTCTGATGTTCTTTTGGTGTATTATCGATCCAGTTATGGTTTGGGGTGGTTTTGGACCCTTTTTCGTCAAACCCCTGCTACTTTACTATTCATTTTTAGAGAAGATGATCCAACATGGCTGTGTCACAGCTGCGTAATTAAGGAATTTGCCTCGCAGGGCCGTGTCAGCTTCCGGGCCAATTTTGACACGGCCATGTCCACTCGTTTGTACTCCGTTTGGCTTGAAATTTTAAATGTAGAAACCTCTTGAAGTTTAGAACATTCTCCAATTGGAATCATCTCAATATCTTTCTCTTTAGGAGATATAATTGATCCTTTTTGGTGCGCAACTTCATCGAAAATCCGCACTCGTCCAAATTCATACCTACGCCATTTTCACATCGCTTTGAACCATGATTTGTGTCATATATCATTGGGAAGCCCTGTGTGTCTACTTTCATTTCTAACAAACAAAACCCAATTCCAATTTATAGAATTCGAGATATACCCATTTTCCTACAGCTTGTGCATTTCTGAAAAACTTTCAACTTTCGATAAACTTTGCCAAAACCTCTTTTCTTGCATTCCTTTCACTTCCTTGACCTTCATATGTGGTTTACTTGACTTATATGCATTATAAACATGTTTTGGTATGTGCATTGATTATTATATGACATTCATGGATCGTTTTGCCATGGTTTATGAAAGATATGAACTCAATGGATATGATCTCTTCTTTTAACGAATGAATTTGCTTGTGTATGTGTCTTTAAGGCATTAATTGTGCACATAAACACCTTCATAACTTGTTATCATTTCTCATGCTTGCTATACCACATTAATGCATTATCGTGCATCATACTTGGTTCATATTAAGTCGAGTCTCACTTGTACCTTGTTTTCTTGTTCAATGGTTTTTCAAGAGGATGAGCCGGTTGTGTAGGATTCGAGGCGTCGTTTGGTTTCTTTTGGTATTGGGAAAGGTGAGGAAATTGGTAGGTTATATAATGAAACCCTACAACCCAAATTATGTGACGTTTTGGCCAAAAACTTATATATACTATATATTTGGTTTTTAAATGCTCAAATGTTTTCAAAGTGAACCAATAAGTGATCATGAGCTGTTTTGGACAGAATCCTGCACATCGTAGGGCCCAGGGGCCCATGTATTGAGAGAACTGAGGAAGCATGGGCTGGCAGTAATCTCTTGCATTGGTCCTAACCAACTTGGACCTTCTTGACGTTCACTAGGAGGATTGGTGAATTGAAGGAGCACCAGACCATTTGGGATTCATATACCCATTGGTCGTAGTGAGTGGGTGGCTAGGACTAGCTACTCGAACCACCAAACCGGAGGAAAAATGAGTAATTGTGAACTTGAATAAATCGTGTAATCAAAGTGAAAATCTAATCTCTTGCATAATAACCTAATTGAATATCTTGTACACAAAAGGAGTAAGGTTGGAGAATGCTCTTTCGCCGAGCCACTTGACACGTTTTAATGAATTGGTTAATAGTTGTAATTCCAGACATTGATCCCATTGTTTTACAACTTCTTGAAAAACCTTGGGTGGAATTATGGCTCGCATGACTTTACCACTTTCTATATATATTTATACTATTCACTCAATCTTGTAGAGATGGAACCCTCCCTTCTTTGTCCCTCAGGTTTCTTCTAGGAGTAGCTAGGCGGGATATGCATTTGAGTCGTATTCGTGTCTAGCTAGTTTACACGTGTTGTACCACACGCTTCATGTTCATTTCGTTTACATTATGCTTTGGAGTTGTAGCCATGTCGGTAAAGGATATTTGGATATTGTTGATGTGATGTTGATACTATATTTATGTTAAGAGATCTTTGTTATAACTTGGAGATATTTCATGATTATGCTTCCGCTATCGCTTGACTCGACCCTTGTTTTCTTGATTGAATGTTGAATTCTGGTTTGAGGGTTAGTCCCACATAGTTAGGATCCGTGTCGTGTCTCCGTTCTCTAGGTTTGAATTTGTGTGCGGTCTATAATCGTGCATGAATTCGGATCTAGTGCGAGGGATGTGATGCACCATGCTAGGGCTTCACAATTAGTGTCATGTTAAGAACTATTAATTTGTATTTTGGATGATTGTTAATGACTCTTTAGACAAGAAATTTATTAGTTTTATTATTATAAAGAAAAATAATTTTTTGTCATCCGAACTTTTCGTCTTTTTACAATTTACCATCCTAACAAATTTTCGTTGCATACCGTTATCCAATTTTTGCATTTGTAATATACAACCATCTAAACATTTTTTTAGTGGTTTTGGCTAAAAAACATGACACATGGCATGTTTATAAAACATATACGTCAGTTGAATTTTCATCAAAACCACAAAAAAAGTTTGGATGACGATATGTTATAAATGCGAAGATTCGGTGGCAATTTGCAATGAAACTTTGTTGGGATGTTAAATTGTAAAAAGAGGCAAAGTTCAGAAAGTAAAAAATCAATTACTCTTATTATTATTATTTTCGTGTTTGTTGTGTCCATGTGTTGCTTGTGTCGTAGCTATGGGAATAATGATTGCATAGAGATGATATGCTTGAATGAATTCTTATGATTGTCATGTGAAGGAATTATGTTCTAAATGCTTGTTAGAGAAGGTACATCTTTAATATAACCTAGAAATGGCTTTCTAATCATGAGGTTGTTAGTTATTTGGATTATTAATTCCTATACCCTTAGAGTTAAAGAGATGAAGAGATTTTGTCTTTTTCTAAGCAATATGTGGTTAACTGATTGATGACAAGACGTTGTTATTTAATTACTCTAATCTTGTTCTTATGGTTTAATTTGTCTTTTGGATATCTGACCAAGAGAGTGGCTTGCACTGTGGCACCTAGAACAAGAGACGCCACGTCCCCCCGCACTATGAGCTCGATCCATACATGAAATGGAAAGTCCATACATGAACTAAGCTCATAGCGAGCGGGGACTCACTCACTCGCTATGCTAGGTGGGAGCTAAAACTTAAACCAATCAAACCAAAAACTATAAACTAAAACCGGAGTGAAGCACAAGTATGTAAGCTTATCATATATAAACATACATTAATTACAACAAGCCACAGGCTCAATATACAAAATGTTATATAAGTAGCCACGGCCCTCACAACCTCAATTATCCATAAACGCCACAGGCGTTCAATAATTAATACAGTGTAAATGCGAGTGTAAGTGTAAATTTTGACCTAGACTCATATGCAAGACTCAAATCCCACCTAGCACTTCAAACCTGCAAGAAACTGAAAATAAAGTCGGGTTCAGTCTATAGGAGTCTGGTGGGTATAAAATGGGGCATAATATAATAAAAATATTGCGGTATTTAAAACCCACAAACGTAAGCTATAATCTCACAAAGGTTTTGAAATATTTCCCAAGTGGGTGAAAACAAAATAAAACAACGCTCGAGATTACAACCATAAATCAAATTTATTCATTCAATTGGTCTTTACATGAGCCCGAAGAGTGGGCAAATTCTCCAATCTACACCTCATGTGTGCATTTATTCATTCTTTCATTCATTAGCGATCATGCAACATTCATTCATTCGTTAATTCTTTAGCACTTACACCTTTTTCCTCTGGGTGGTGGACGGGCTTACAAGACCCGACCACCCAATCAGACGAGGGAAGTCATGAACCTCACTGGCTACAATGATTGGGTGGACGGGTTTGAGTTCGTCCACTAATCGGAGAAAAAAATGGTAAATGATTGATTGGATAAATGAAGGAATAAACGAATGAATGATTGATCGAATGATTATGCATGAAAGAATGTTGTGTGATCACTAATAATTTAATAGTGCACACACGAGGAGAAGGTTGGAGATTTTTTTCCTAGTCGTCAAGCTCATGTAATGACCTAATGAATGAATGTATGAATGAATTGATTATTATAATCCCACGCATTGTCTTTCTTTGTTTTCACCCGCTTGGGAAATGTTTCAAAACCTGGTATGGGATTATAACTTGCATGTACTTGTTTAATTTTCGCTATCTTATTGTATTAAGTCCTATTTTATACTCATTAGTCTCTTAAAGACTGAACCTAATTTATTTTCAGTCTTCTCTTGCAGAATTTGGAGTGTTAAGCGGGAATTCGAGTCGGTGAATATGTGCTTTAATTGACTTTCATATTTGTGCTTATGTGAGAATTGTGCTTTCAATGTTATATGTAGAATTATAGCATGAGAATTGTGATACCCTATGTTTTAGTCGTACAGGTATGCGGGCCACACGTGTGTGTTTGAAAGTTAGGATAGACTTGCATGCTTATTTGAAATTATGTGACTATGTGTTATTTAATTGTTGGCCAACTTTTTCATTCATATCATATAATTCATTTCATAACATTTAGTATATAGTTTCATTCATAAACATCTCATAATTTTATAACCTATACTTATAGTATATATAAATATATTTCATAAAACTTCATACATTATAACATTTCATTTCATACATTATA
>JBBMKE010285265.1:0-13850 GCA_037834125.1 Lippia alba | reverse complement strand
AGCATCCTTGACTGGTCGACTTCCGCCGCGTGCATGAGGTGGCGCGTGGATTCGAACTGGTCCTTGAAGGGGAAGATCGGCTCCACGACGTCGAAGTGGTGGAGGGACATTAGGGGGGAGAGTGGGTGGGAGGAGAGTAGACCGGATATGTCGCCATGCAAATCAATCTGCAATGGTTAAGTAAGGCATTGTGGTAGTAAGCGTGTCGCACTCTATAAATGTAACTGAAAATGTTGTAATGTAAAGTTAAGCCTAGAGAAGACGAGAATAATGTTAGTTAAACTATGTGATGGGATCCCATTACTAGATCACGTGGCCAGTCTCCTGTACTGCAAGTCTACAATCAAGAGTATAGAAGGATTCGGGAATAAGAAATGGAACTTGGACGGTAAGCTAAGAAGACGATAACGAATTTTGTAGTTGTAGGCGGATAACGACATATCAGTCGATATCAAGAGAAATGTAACAAGAGAACAAAACTCTAATCGAACTCTTGTGAGATCATAGTGCTATATAAAAGGAATGTAGATCAAGGATAAAAGCAGGCTGAATTAACAGATAGAAATTAAAAGAGTGAGGACAGTTCGGAAACCATCACAATGGATTTACAATTTAAGTTAATAATATATTTTACCTATATTCATTTGTGGAGGGTAATTTGTATTAAATCATTAATACATCTACTATCAACAACTTTTTCGTGTTTTTGAATGTTTCTTTCAAATCCGAAGAGGGAGAGACAGGCACAATTTTAATTTATTATCACTTAATTTATCTTCGAGTTATTTACGACATAGCCCCTGTGTTGGGTGAAATGGACAAAATAAATCCTGTGTTACAAATATTAACACAAAAAACCATGTGTTTTCAACATATTTGCATGGAAATTCTGTGTTACAAAAATTAAAACAAAAAACCCTGTGTTTTCAAAAATAACACAAAAAACCTTGTGTTTTCAAAATATTTGCATGGGAAACCCCTTACATAGGGTTTTCAATGCAAATATTTTGATAACACAGGGTTTTTTGTGTTAATTTTTGAAAACACAGGGTTTTTTGTGTTAATTTTTGTAACACAAGGTTTTTTTTGTCCATTTTTGAAAAAACAGGGTTTTATATGTTAATATTTATAACATAGGTTTGTTTTGCCCATTTCACCTAACACAGGGGGTATGGCGTAAATAACTCATAATTTAAATATAAATATAAGTACTTACTTATTAAGTTCGACAAAATTAGAGACAATAGACATTTTCATGGTAAGTATTTGCGTGTGTTTAAAACGGTTCGAGCAGACTTCACCTTTAAAGTGACGAGTTTACATCTACTCTCTCTGATTTTTTTATGTAGATACCCCTGAAATTTCATTTTTGGTTCAAGAATATCCTATAAGCATGTTAATATAGTTTGGGAAATTTTCATTATTTGTCCTTTAGAAATGGGGTTTTACGTTTTAGTCCTGAACTTTTCACTTGTCTCAAAATACGTTCTGACCTTTTGCCAAAATTCTCACATTTGGTCATTTGGCTAACTTCCGTTAAAAAATTGGACGGAAAAAGACGAGTGTTGCGTCACTCACGCGCCCCGAATGAATGTGAGTGACGCGTGAGTGATACGTGCAATTTTCCGTTAAAAGATTAACGGTAGTTAGCGAAATGACCAAATGTGAGATTTTTGGCAAAAGTTCAGGACGTATTTTGAGACAAGTAAAAAGTTCAGGATTAAATGCGAAAAACTTTATATGTAGATGACGAAAACTGATATTTTCCCACATAGTTTTGTAATATCCATTAGGGAAAAAAAATTTATTTTATTTTTTGGCTAACTAACATTTATCTATAATATCTAAGTCATTATTTTGTAATTATGTCAAAACCCAGTGAGGAATATAATGCGCTCCAACTAATTTTACTATGCATTGAATCGTCTTCTCAGAATATGGCATGGGAGATACGGTTTCGACGCACGGGGATGCATACAGTTACGGAATACTTCTACTGGAGATATTCACAAACATAAGGCCAACGGATGAGGCATTTTTGGACGATTCCAATCTTCACAACTTTGTCGGAAGTGCCTTACCGGACTGTATAACCGACCTTCTAGATCCTGTAATCCTGGTAGAGATTGAAACGAAGATGTATAGAAGGAGGGAGTGTATGATCTCGGTTCTACACATTGAGGTGGCATGTTCCGAGGAATTTCCGAGGGATCGAATGGCGATGACAGAAGTTGTGGCGGAGTTGAACAGATTAAGGAGTGTGTATCTTTCTCAGAACTAGAACTCGTGCACATGGTGATTGCTTGCATATTTTGATGGGGAAATTATATTGCATTTAATTTTATTGACTCGTTTACAATTGTTATCTGTGTGTGGTTGTTGGTAACTTGGTATTTCCATAAATCCCTTCTTAGTCCAATTGTTTGCAAAATGTTGTAATTTTAACGTTCTATCTCATCCATCTATGGCAAAGATGGTTTCATTTCTTTCCTTAAAAAAAAAAAAAAAAAGGATGTTTCATTTCATTTCTTTGCACCGATTGAGAAATTAGAGTTAGTAGAGGTGAGAAAAAGTTGGAAATTTTGTATACTAACTCGATTAATATAATGTATTTGGAACATTTTATTTTTGTGGTAATCAAATAGAACTGTATCTTATAAATCATACAATTTAATACATTTCTTAATCTGAACTTGGTTTTATCCGCCAGAGACCCAACCGTATCTTAAAAAGTCATTGAGTTGTTGGATTCATTGTCCACGCAGAGCATTTTGAATTGATCAGGAATGTTGATATGACGCAAGGATGTCAATTGGGCGGGGCTGGGCTAGTGCAGCCCAGGCACGTCTAAGCCCGTTACTGCAGTGGGTTGGGTTAGCCTCGGACCATTTTGAAATGAGTTGGGTTGGATTGGGCCGGGTTGGGTTTGAGCTAAAAAATAGTGGTATTTAACTTGACACGATGAGTGCCAATTAAAAATTATTATTTAACTAGTAATTACACACATTCAATGCGTGTGCATGAGAAAAAATATTGTTAAAATATATTAAGATTGAACTTTTTATGTTAAATAATGATTGAATGGGGTTTAATATAATAATATAAATAAAAGTAAATTAAAATACAAAATAAAAGAAAAGTATTCATTTCTCGATGAAGTCTGCCCTAGCTGGGAGCTTGATATGAACATGTCTAAGGTTCCTTCGATCATTCCATTCTCTCATAGTTCGTCGATGGGATCCCAATTGCAAGCCATCGTTGGACAATCTCGATTTGACTTGAATCCGGTTCCCTGAATGGAATCTTCTATCTTAGAATGACGATGTTCTTTTGACTTGAATCTGGTTCCCTGAATGAAATCTTCGGTCTTAGAATGACGATGTTCTCAACGCCTTTGTGTCATGTATGGGTACTCAGGTTTTAATAGATAGAAAGTCTCACTATCCGTGTGGGCACTTTTCTAAGGTTTGTACGGGATTATAAGTAGGCCGCTTGCTATTGCTACAAGTGCTTGTCTTTATATGCATGATATTTTTTTATTTTTTTAGATACAAACGCACATCCAAGCGGAATTCGAACCTGAGACCTCGACTTTTGCCGTTTAAGCTAGCATCGTTTTGGTCTGATAACATGTTTTATTGTAGATATACTATTTTGTGATGCATTGTAAATATTAATATACTATATGGTTAATTTCCACATCATAGTTAGTTTATTCGATACGTGCATCTTTGGACCCCAATTGTCACCGGCTGAACTCGTTTGACCGCCTCTCCAGTTTGGTTTTCAAAATTAGGGAGAGGTGAATGAAATGAGTCCATTCGCCACCTAATACTAATAGACTATGCTGCCTCTCCAGTTTGGTTTCAAAATTAGTGAGCTAAACGAAACGAGCCCGTTCGCAAACATAATAGAACTATGCTGTCTCTCCTATTTGGTTTTCAAAATTAGTGAGGTAAACCAAACAAGCACGTTCGCAAACCTAATAGAACTATTGTCTCTCTATATAATACTAGAATCATAACATTTTCTCAATGGAATAATATTACACACAAAAGCATATACAATCAAATTATTGTGTAAAATTCTTAAAAATATCTTATTATTTAAACTCCAATTAAATTCGAGCTTCATATTAACTAATCCAAATCTTATGAAATCTCTAAGAATTAATTGTTTTTTTTTAAAGAGACTCCAAAAGAGAGAAATTATTCGCCAGTATCAAACAGATTCATCATAATATGAAAAAGATTAATCCATTCCACCCAACTAAAAGACTGATGGGAAAATTATAAAAATGGTATACCATCTGCACCCATTCAGCAAGATTGGTACACCAACTATTTCGGTGACAGATCTACCCCATATCTCTCAAAATTGCGCAAAATGATGCACTTTTTCGCCGGAAAGCCTAATCATCGCCGGAGACCGAACACGTGGCACTATTCTCGCTTATGTGGCAATACAGTCATGCCACGTCAAAAACCACTGAACATGGAAAAATTGCAAAAATGGCATACCATCTTCACCAATTAAGCAGAATTGGTACACCAACTATTCCGGTGATAAATCTACCCTATATCTCCCAAAATTGCGCAAAATGATGCACTTTTTCGCCGGAAACCAGTCTAAGTTTAATAAAATCGCGTATAACGTGACATTGACTCCTGCTTGGCTGTGACATTTGTGCCACATAACTTATTTTTGCCATAAAGCAGTTGACTTGGTTGACAATAAGGAAATATTATTTTTTTCACGATATAATTGTAATATGTATACATATTTTTATTAACATTAACCATAATTAGATCAAACTAGATTTCCACCACCACGGCTGCCTCCTAGATCGAACCAAATCTACAAACCATCATCGCAGCCGTTGCCGCCCTCGAATAGAATCAAATCTTGCTCTCTGTTAGTTTCGCTTCATGGCTCCAAAAAGATTTAGAGGTCTCTATTGTTAGGAATAGTACACTATTAGAAAACTGTCCAATAGTAATGGAAATTTAGCAACGGAAATTATTCGTTGCTATTTAGCAAAGAAAATACCAACGAACAATAAATTCGTGGCAAAATGCTTTAGCAACGGAATTTTCGTTGCTAAATTCATTGATATATATGAAAAAAATAGCAACGGATTTTCTATTGCTAAAATTAAATAATACAAAAAATAAATAAATTGGTATATTTAGCGACGAAAATTCCGTTGTTATTTCAATTAATATCTATTAAAAATAAATATCTAATAAAAATATTTAGCAACGGATATTTTCGTTGCTATAAATAATAGATTAAAAAAATTATTAAATATTTACGATTTAGCAACGGAAAATCCGTTGCTATTGAAATAAAAAACTAATAAAAATGAATATTTAATATAAATATTTAGCAACAGATATTCCGTGGCTAGAAACAATTAATTAAAAATTTAATAAAATATTTATAGTTTAGCAACGAAAAATTCGTTGCTATTGAAATAAAAATTTCAAAAGAAATAACACAATATTAATAAATATTTGCAATAAAAAATATGTTGTTAGTTTAGCAACGAAAAATCTGTTGCTAATTTAACAACGAATTTTTCGTTGCTATATAGAATAAAAGAATATAATAAAAATAAATAAATAATAAAAATATTAGCAACGAAAAATTCGTTGCTATAAACAAATGATTAAAAAATTGATATAATATTTATAATTTAGCTACGAAAAATTCGTTGCTATTAAAATAAAAAAATATTAATAAATAATATATAATACAAAAAATATTAGCAATAGAAAATATGTTGCTATAAACATATTTATAATTAAGCAATGAAAAATTCATTGCTATTTAGATTGTAATTTCTCTATTTTGACATAAAATTTTATTAAAATATTTTATTTATATGGTTTAATATACATATAAACATAATTACAAGGTATAATATTTATAAAAAATAGTCTATATTATTTATGTATTATCAGGTATAATATACATTATAAATCTTTAAAAGATGCGCATCATAATTAAAACAAAAAAGTGTATATAAGCTAACAATGTGTAATACAATATTATATTTAATACAAATAATTTATAATTTAACGGATAGTAGTTAGATATAGTTCTACAATTAGATAATGTTATTCAAACAAAAGTTTTTAAACTAAAGTTTGCGTAACATAATAATTCCTTAAAGTTCATATATAATGCTCGAAATTCAAATTTAAATACTTCATATAAAGATAAAAGTTTTTCATTTAACATCTAATCGTTGCATAACACAATAATTCCTTAATATTTAGATATATTTCTATAAATTTAAATATAAATATCTTATATTAAAAGAAAAGTTATTCATTTAACATCTAACGGCTACATGACACAATAATTCTTTAATATTTAGATGTAATTCTACAAATTCAATAATTCTTTTTGTTTGTTTTTGTATGTTATAAAAAGTTATTACTTAAGTTGATATAAATTAGATTTTTATGTCATAACTACAACTTGAAATATGTAGTTAATTACTAAGTATTTAAACTTTTAATGGAATATGTAGTGATATAAATAATTTACATATTTAAAAATATTTTTATTTAAACTTATGATAGCAAGTACTTAATTATTTAAATTAGTGCATGAATATCGGATAGTTGTTAAATATAATAAATGACATAATATAATCAGTAGCTCAGTTGGCCGAGTTGGTTAGTGGTTCAATCTTCCTCACATGGGGTCAGACGTTCGATTCCTGCCGTGCGCAAATATTTGGGAATATCCATGGGGCTGGGTCAGGTTGTCCGTGGCTCTTGGCTCCCTTGGGGCTGGTCAGGTGGGGTCTGTGGGTTTGCCTGAGATTATCGTTTTTTTTTCTCATCTTTTGCAACGGTTTTTTTGTTGCGAAAAATGTAAAAAAATCAATTAATTATCATTATTTTGCAACGAAAATAACGTTGCTAAAGTCACTGTTAAAGAATTCGTTGCTAAATCTGTTGCTAAATATTCGTTACTAAATTCATTGCTAATATCCGTTGCTAATAATTCGTTGCTAAATCCGTTGCTATAGATTAGCCACGAGGGTTATAGCAACGGAAAATTTTCGTTGCTAAATCCGTTGCTATGGCGAATCCGTTGCTAATTTGGCCAAAATTCGTTGATAAATCCGTTGCTATAGAGCATTTTTCTAGTAGTGTTTATATGTACGCGAGAGAGATGATCAAACCAAGAAAAGGAAAGCACATGATTTAATTACACCACCTTCGTCCACAACCCCAAAGATGAAGAAGAAAGTAAATTATCACACTTTGTTTAATTAAATAGTATTTATAGTTTAATTATATGTTACTTAAAATGCCTGTTTTGTGTAGGTGAATGTTTGAAAGAAGCCTCAGGGTCCACATATTTCTTATGTTAGTAGATTCGACTACCCCGAGAAGGAGGCGGTGACTGCCGACGAGCGAGAAATAATCGATAATTTCATCCGGGCACAGCATGGAGACCCATCTGAAGAACCTGTTTATAGTGCAAATGATGTTGAAATCTATGATTTTGACATATACCATTTGATTTGGGGACAGAAGATGAGGCAGTCTGTGTTTGAGGCCTACATTGAGATTCTGATAAGCTGTAACTTGACAAAAATTTGGGCCATGTCTTCTCACATAACAACTGAGATATTAACCAAACTGCCTCGTGACAGGTTCATGAAAGGGTCAAAGAAGAAACTGAAGGCTGCAGATTTGAAAGCGTTGGGGGAGTTTCTAGCCGAAGCTGTGAGCAAGAATGTGCGTCCTATGCTTGATGGTTTGAATGCGGAAGTGTTGGGAAGTCACCGTTATATAATCTTCCTGTTGAACACCAAAAACCATTGGCATATGGTTGTGCTGGACACAGAACGCAAGGTATTCATGCGCTTGAACTCCATGAATTCGGCTATGGCAACCGGGCAGGCAAAGACGTGGGCAAAATTCATTCGGATGTACCTTTATCATGCATACCAGTACGAGATCCCGAATGATGAAGTTGAGCCTCGCGCTTGTCCTGTACAAAGTGATGAGAGCCTTGACTGTGGTGCCTTTTGTTGCCTATTTGCGGAGTGCTTTGCTAGGGATGACCCTACTTTGTGGGCAGGTTTTCGATCTGTGAAGATTGAGCCTTATCGGGTCCAGCTGGCTGCGAGGATATTGGCTGCAGGAGGCCGTTGATGGTTTGGGTTGGTTGTTTTTGTCGTTCGCCTTTTAAACTTTATGAATATTATTGGTGTAGTAGTTAGGAGGTAATGTAATGTAAGTACTGATTTTGGCTGACAGTTGGTACTGAATTAATTAGGCTATCATTAACATATGTATGAAATATTTGTGTTTGTTGGAATGTTTGTTGATTTAGTACGTTATACGTGATTATTGGATCTGGATACGTCATATGGACAATTAAGTACGTGATTCTGGAATCTGTGTACAACATTTTTTCAAATTGAGTACGTGATTCTAGTACATGATCCCATTAATTTGGGTACGACATATGGCCAATAGTGTACATCATCATAGAAGTACATGATATGGACAATCAATATAACTCTTTTTCATAGAACTATATGGTTCCATTTGTTCAACATTTTTTTCAGTACTCTCGTACGTACTTTTTCACAAATTCATACAAGATATTGACGATTAAGTACGTAATTCCAACAACTTGGGTACGATATATGGCCAATTTTGTACATCATCGTAAAAGTGGTGTTGGCACATAAATGTGGCCTAATGCACTCCAGTACGTACTTTTTCACAAATTCATACAAGATATTGACGATTAAGTACGTAATTCCAACAACTTGGGTACGACATATGGCCAATTTTGTACATCGTCGTAAAAGTGGTGTTGGCACATAAACATGGCATAATGCACTCCAGTACTTTTTTTCACAAATTTATACAAGATATTGACGATTAAGAACATAATTCCAGCACCTTGTGTACGACATAAGGCCAATTTTGTACATTATCGTAAAAGTGGTGTTATGCACTCTCGTACGTAGTTTATCACAAATTTATACTAGATATGGTCGATTAAATATGTGATTCTAGTTATTATGTACGACATGTGGCCAATTTTGTACATCATCGTTAAAGTGGTGTGATGCACACTGTAGCACCCCGCACGTGAGGCACCACATCCCCCGCACTACAGCCCAGCACGAGTGATGAAATAGAAAATCCGCGCACGTGCCAAACTATAGAGAACGGGTGACAAATAAAAACCTCCTAAGCTGAGCGGAATGTAGACCCTGTCAATTAAAATCAAACGACAGAAAATAAACAGCGGAAGGCATAAAATTCAAATGCATGCGTTGGCTACGGGCCTGCAAAAAAATAAAAATACGACCACAAGCAAACTTGGGCACCTCAGGACTCTTTTAAACTCATAACCAAATCCGGGCAAGGGTAATTCATAATTAGGGTACATAAATATGCGAATACATAATTTACATAATGATTCAAATCCCAAGAATACAAAAGTGGATGCGAAGACGCTATAAACAGACCGACCGACCCAAAGAGTCGAAAAGACTCCGCCTAGCTTCAAACTCCACGCAAATCCTGCACACTAAAAGATTAGAGAGGGAGAGGGGTCAGTCTCACAACTTGACTGAGTGAGGGGGGCTGACACACACCCAACACATAAATACATATAATTCAGAGCACATATTAAACAAAGACTATGAACCGGGAATAAGGTTTTGCATACCAGATCCATTTTCAAATAAAACGTACTTATACATATCGAATCCATATTTATACAAAGGAAGAAAACTTGATTCATAATTGAATCATACTAGATTCATATTCAAAAGAAATCTCCTATCCCGTTTCATAATCATCATAACAAAAGAATACAAATACCCGACGAGTACGGGTTTCCACTTACTCCATGACAAAAGAATTCATATCAAAACATAAATTCATAATCCCGTATTACCGCCTTCTTCAGAAGTCTGTACGCGGGTTACGGGCCAACATCATGCAACTCTATATACGTGCAGGTCGCGATCCCACAACGTACCTTCTCCCGCCTCAGCCGAAGGCTCAAAGTACCACGCCTTCTACATCTCCCTTAGAGTCGCGCGTAGTACTTCAAAGGAGTACGTCCACAGGGGTCATAATCGGTGGCCCCAACAGCCACACCGGGTCTCCCTTACCCACGCCTCAGTCCCAGGGATTCATACCGATTCATAGGATTCATAAGACTCAAAAGAAACATACCTAGCTCGCGAAACAAAAGAAACGTATGAATCATACCTTAGGAATCAAACCACAAGAATCATACCTTACCGTGCAATTTGGCATATGCTATACACTTACCTCTCCGTGTCTTCCAAATTCATAAGATGCTGAAGGAGATCCGTAGTTTGCTTAGCACTACACGGTTTGGAGCATAGCCTTGTTGCAAAACCATTTTAAACTCATATATGCTCATACATATAATTTCATAAGAATTCATATGGAATTGTTCGAGACAAGATCATAATCATATCATTAAACACATATTTATTATACATATAATGTTATATTCGCATGCGGGCTTTAAACCAAGCACATAGGGTTATAGGTCGCATTAACTAAAAACAAAGATCCTAACCCTCACCTTGAATCGACGAAGCCAAAACCAAACTCGTAATTCACCCTGGAATCAACACGGACCACGAAACACCACCCCGGGTGTGCCTGAGCAAACTGGAGACATAAACAAGACTTAGACTATGAATGAACCATATTGACGCACGTCATATGCATAAACATTTAAGAGATGCAAACATGTAGGAAAAGCTCATATTCAAATCAAACCTACGTAATTCAAGACATTACAGTCCTTCATACTTATTTATAATCATAAAATAAGTTTACATGCACAATTAATGCATAACACGAAGTGGGGATTCATAACAAGGTGCGTATGTGCTTCATGCAGATAATTCACTTAGCCCAAGCAACATAAGATGCATATGATTGCAATTACATACACATAAACACAATAAAACAAGTTAGAATCAAGTTTAGAGGTGGAAAGGTATGAGAAAAATGGAATAAAAACACAAAAAAGGGGTCTGAGTACAAACGGGCAAAATCTGACAGTTTTTTGAAATGGACAAGCTGTGGGAAAATGATCATATCTTGAGATTGAAAAATGAAATTGAGTTTTGTTTCTTGGAAATGAAACTAGACACATATACCTTTAAAATGTTGGGTATCTTGAATCGTGTTTCAAAGCGAGGTGAAAATGGCGTAGGCGCGAAGTTGAACAAATGCAGTTTGTCGATGAAATGGCGACACAAAAAGTAAATGGGTATATCTCACAATCTAGAAAATATATTGAGGTGACATCAATTGGAGAATAAACTAGACTCAAATAAGTTCAGTTGTTAAAATTTCAGCCAAAACCGATCAAAAACACGGACTGCACGGCCGCACGAAAATTAGCCTGAAAACCTGTACGGCGACGCGGGAATAAATTTTTGCAAATCTCGAACTTCGCACGTGGCCGTGCGGGAAATGAACTGAAGTTCCGCATGGTCGTGCGGGGGTGTCTGGTCTGAAAAACAACAGCAAACAACAGGGGAAACGATGGGGGTGGTTCCCAAACCACCCCAAACCACAATCCTACTCCAAAAGCTCACAAATACACCACCAAAATACATATGAATGCAACAAGAATCAAAGAGATGCAAGAATTCACCAAAATTCCTGTAACACCCCGGATTTTCATCCATTCGGGTTTAAGCTATATGACTCTATATGCGCATTTTAATTTATATTTAATTGTGTATTACCCTATTTACTTGTTATTATTTTAATTTCCTTATGAACTTTTAAATTGCTTGAACGAATTTCTAATTTGAACACTTGATCTTATATGCGCTTGATCATCACGGTGGCTTGCTGAAACTATGTGAGATTAATTCTGAATTTTATGAAATTTGGGTATGTGTTAATTTTATATGTTATGTCATGTGTATGTGCTCGTTATGTGTTTTGGATCTCATTTGAACCCTCGAAACCAACCCGGAACTCAAACATAACACCCTAACTTGCCTAAATGACCCTACCCACTTTAATGCCCCATATCTCTCTCAATACTCACTCAAATGGACCCAAAATTGAACCCATATCTCCCCCATTTAACAACCATCAGCCAAGACTTGTCTTATTTTAAATTAAAACACTCAAACCCTCCCTCAAGAGCTAAAAATATCGGTCCAAGAAGAGAAGGAAGAGATAAGCTACTATTCATCATGCCTACCAAGTACCACCACCTTGATCTCTTACTTTGTTCCATATGTGAGTATGTATTGAATGGATTGTTTCCCTCTTTCATTTAAGCCACCATATGCACGTTATGCTCAAGGTTTGCATGGGTTTTGGGTTATATGACATTTATGAGGGTTTTGGGCCATTTTGTGTGATCATGCTTATACTATGAGTTCTCATGAGTTTCTTATATGGAAAATGACCCTTAGAGCTTCATTTATGATTCTATGGAACCATATATGCTTATACTTGAGGCATCCATGACTTGCGATTAATGGATTCTTGATTGAAAATTGGAGATATGATCATGTATGCCATCTCATGCCTTTATCCTTGTTTGAGCTTGTTTCTTCGCATGTATTGAACTTGATTCTTTGGTATTTTGGTGTTTGATCATGGCTTATGGTGTTGGAGAAGTGTGGGATTGGTTTGGAATGAGTTAACCCCTGTTTTGGCCCTGTCTTCATGATCTGGGCCTTTCCAACAACCGTTGGAATTCCTTTGAGGAAAACCAACGGCCGTCGATTTGATGCAGAAACTTGGGAGTTTCTGCATTGACTCAATGGCTGTTGGAAATCCTAAAGGGGAAACCAACGGCCGTTGGTCTTGTCTGAGGTCACAGACAGGGCTTTTCATGCTTTGTTTCGTTTCCGTTTGATCTCTCCTGCCCCTAACATGATCCTAATGTGGTGTATACATGTTCATGAAGATGTATAACCATGATATGAGTTCTTGTTACTTGATTTTGAATTGTGTTATGTTTCATGTATATGTTAAGTGTTCCAGGTCATAATTTGGGATTAGTTGGACGTGTTTTGCGTGAGTTATGCATGCACATGATTGTCCTAATACTTGAAATGCAAGTCCTCAATGCTTGTTATTCCTTGTGTTAATGATTCATATGTCTTGTATTGAAGGTGATATATGTGTATAGCATGTTATTGATGAACCTTGTAATGCATTGAAGTAAGTTGTGAAAGATATGCATCGAAATGAATACGAATGGGTCAAGAATGATTGAAAATATACATGAATGCATCTTCATGTTATTGAATTGATCTTTGATGCCTTGCATATCATCCCAATGCATTGTTGTGCATCTTATTTGGTTCATGTGAAGAGTCTTGAGTCTCACGTATGCACGTGTGTCTTTTGTACAGTTTCTCCAGGGTGGAGACTCGCCGGGTTCTTAGGGCACTCCTTGTCTTCTTGGTTGTTGGTAAGAGTAAAGGTGGGATTCTCTTCGATTAGCTATATCGACCCGATATATCCCAATGTGTAAGTTTTAAGCCAAAGAATATGTATACGTATATATCGATTCTTTTAAAGAGTAATTGATTTCATGTTAAGCCCTTTCTTTTATTGTATCCCACCTAATGATTGTTGGCGAGGGCATGATTGTACATGGGCACAGGAACTTAGTGCAAGCGGCTATCTGGGGAGGCATAGGGCCAACGGTGATCTCTCGTAACTAGTTCCATATTGATTGCGGTGAAACGGACTTCGTTGGGGAGGTTTCAACGAAGAAACGCTAACCGGGCTAGTTGGGGTTTCATGGACCCCACT
>JBBMKE010284937.1:0-13853 GCA_037834125.1 Lippia alba | reverse complement strand
CTTAATGAGTTATGCAATAATGAAGTAGGGTCTTGAGCTCTAGGGACCAACAATGGAGTTTGAAGCTTGGAGTTCCTTCTTTTCTTCTTCTTTGGGGTGCTGATCGGTTGAGGGAAATATAGGAGAGAGAGATGGCTAAAAATGTGAGGAAAAAGGGAGGAAAAGTCTTGTGTGAGGTATGGGCTTGGGTCCCACATTAGGTATTAGGCGTGTATTAAGTACGTAGGTCGTATTTAGGTTAAACGATGGTCGAAACGAAGTCGGAAAATTATGGGGTTAGACTCATTGAGTCCCATTCGCCGAATGGAGCTCAACGAAGGTGTTGGAACTCGAATACGAGTTCCCGAGCTCAAGATACGTCCTAGGGACTCAAATAATTGTAATTACAAAATGACCCCAAAACATACAAATAAGTTACAATTGAGTCCAAAACCTAATGCATGAGAACCCCAAAATAAAATAAAGTTTGCAAGTAAGTCCACATATCACACAAAAACGAGAATAATAAATAAATCACACATTTACCTGTCGACCCGGAAACACGGGGTGTTACAACCTATAAATAGAAGAATTCATACTCATACTCCCTAAGTGATCTTCATGCACTAAAACATATATAGAAACTACATATAAACTCATAAGAACTAGACATTTCTTCTGGATCTTCGTTTTCTTCCCAAGCACACCTCTCCTCCCTTCATGCATTCTTTACTGCACATTGAAGGTGTTATTCTAACTAAAAGAACCCACGCTAATTTGGATACTCAGTTCCTGATACTCATGCGCCTGTGATGGTCTTCCCTTTCTAAACAAATCTTAAAGTGTTGGTGATTTAGTTCATTCCCATTTTCTACACCATCATAAAATATGGGGCATCGCTTGTAATTATCCCATTTAAATTGGGGCTAGATATAATTGACCCTGAGATAACAATTTTTTGACATTCAAGTTCAAACTATTGCGTTTTTTTAATTTACAACACAAACTATTTCGAATTACAAAACCGTCATTTAATGTTTGTATTTGTAACATAGCACTATTAAATATTCTTTTAGTGATTTTGATTTAAAAAAAGACAAATGACATATATCTACAGTACATATAATCGAAACTATTAAAAAAGTTAAATGATAGTATGCCCATAAATATAAATATTAAATGATTGTTTACAACTAAAAATAATTTTTACCGTGAAGTATAAAAAAAATCAATAATTCGAATATTAAAAAATCATATCTCAAATAAAAAAAAACCAAAAACTAGGCGAAAGAAAAATTTTTGGGGTCAAAGGTGAAATACCAATAATATAGGTCAAATTCTAATATTCATTATCTCTTTTATTTTACTCCCAAAGCCCACTAAGCTTTTTTTTTTTTTAAGCTTTTATTGGTATTTACTTTGACCCCAAAATTTTAGAGACTTATTCGTCAGTACTACAGTAGCTGAGTAGCGTACTTGAGCTCCGGTGGTGGCAATCGCCCTCTTCGACACCCTCATTACCGCCACCGCAAACCTGGTAAAGTTTTAGGGCGATTTACACTTACTATGCACGAGTTTTGATGATAATGCGGATTGATCGCGTAAAACTTAGGGCAATTTATGTTTACTACTCTAGGTTTTGGTGATTGGTAATTTCTCAAACTATAAGGGGAGTTAGGTGGAGCATTTCCCCTTTTCTTTGTCTTACTGCCACCAGAAATCGAGTTAATTTTAGGGTGATCTGATTTCCATCTACTATGCCTGAGTTTTGATGATTTCTCTTATTGGGTTTCAATGGGTTACCGGGATTTATGGGAGTTGTTCTGTAATTTTTGTTTTTGGTTTTTAACAAATTATTTGAAATCATGAGTTATCTGTGGTCATGTTTTTGCTTTGTGATTGTCTGAGGCCTTTGGGGTGGAGTGAAATGCAGCATGAGCTCTGCTTACTTGTCTTTGCATTACAATATCCTCTGTTAATTTGGGTTGCCTTAGAAGATCATGAGTTATATGAACTTCAGAGATTAATTCGACTAGTGCTGGTAGTGCTCGTTCATTGAATGCATGTTGGTTGTTGTTTATAATTCTGAATTATAAGAAATTCAGTTTATAGAACAATGTAAAGTGTCAGAGTATAAGAAAATGATTGAAGAAGAAATTAATCTCTCTCGACTTAATTTCTCATGAGTTTCAAAATATGAGTTCATTGGTTGAGAAGTAAAATGAAGGTGAATTCTGCAGATTTTCAGCCTACCAAAATGCTTGAAAAGGAAAAGAAATCTATCTTTCTGGAAATCAAGCAGGGCATTAAATTGTTATTAATGTATCCTTCTAACTTGCTTCTTTTTATTTCTAGGGCACCAGCCTTCCGCTTCAATCGCCGCCACCATCAGCCACCAGCCCACCACCACAATGCCGCCACCATAACTGCGGTGTCGCCACCTCTGCATCGCCACTGCTTGTCACCACAACTTCTCTCTGGTTTCAATAGTCGAACTTTAGGTTTAGATTTTTCATGGCAGACTGGGCAGGCCTCAACGTTGAGATTCTTGTTTCGATTATTGAAAAGGTACGTTTGATTGAGGATTTTGCGTCTTTTGGGTGTGTTTGCAAATCATGGTGGGAGGCTTCTCGCAACAAACTGCAGTATCTGCACCCTCAAATTCCATGGCTGATGTTGCCCGACGGAGATAATCATCAAAAAAATCTACAGCATCTGCAGAGACGATGCGCTAACGAGGAATCTATATGTTCCGGAGATGTCCTATAGAAAGTGCATCGGACTAAATTACGGATGGGCCCTCACAGTTTCTCAAACAGGGGAGATGAATTTGGTCCATCTGCTTTCTCGATCTCAGATTGAACTTCCTAATCAGGAATTTCACTATTTTTGCAGGCATGAGATTGCAGCACTGTCTGCAAATCCATTGGAATCCTCATCGAATTTTGCAGTGATGATTACTCATTGTAACGGCTGGGACCTGGGGTATTGGAGACCAGGAGACCAACAGTGGACAGAAATCAAAACTACAAAATACTGCTACCGCGATCTGATACATTACCAAGATCGGTTTTATGTCCTAGATTATCACGAGGGAGTTGAGATTTTCAGTGTTTCCAATACTCAAGACTGCACCCTTGTGGATCTAAGGATGTCCCATCTCCATCACTCTGCAGCGTATATTGTGGAATGTAATGGCGACTTACTACTTGTCGGTCGAGGGGTTGACTATTACAGTTATCAAACTTTAGAAGATGACGATGAAGAAGAAGAAATAATAGAAAATTCGGAAGGAGAAGAAAATTTAGAAGACGAAGAAGAAGATATAATAGAAAATTCCGAAGGAGAAGAAGAAGTTGGATGTGTTTACCGAAACAACTGTCATTATACAATTGAATTTTTAGCGTATAAATTGGATTTGATCAATGGAAACTATGAAGAGATCGTGAGTTTGGGAGATTAAGCTGTCTTTGTTGGGCACAACACTTCAGTTTCACTGAATTCCTTTGAATTCCCAGGATTGTTCAAGTCTAATCATATTTATTTTACTGATGACTACAGATTGAAGGGTGAGGTTGATTGTTCGGGAAAGGACATGGGTTTCTTCAACTTGGAAGATGCTGAAATTACAAGATTTAAGGTTGAGAATAAGTTGTCGAGGCGATATCCGCCGTTTTGGTTCATACACTCTTTATGATATAATAATAGATATGGTTAGAAGGCATTGAGTAACCTCGATTAGCCAATTTTGTAGAACTTAATATAGTATAATTTAATAGAGCGTATGATGGACAAGATTAAACCAACTCGGCCCGTTTGAGTTAATCTGAGGCCTGCTGGAAGCTTTGTACGGCCTCCTGATTTAGCTCTGAAATCCATCTCAGGGGAGGGGGCGCAATTAACTCGACTTACAGCGCACAATTTTCCCTTCCAAAATTACCCTCGTACGAAAGAGCTTTATTTTTTTTACGTACGCGGGCAACTTCATTTTCACTTCAGATGCTAGGGACTGTATCGGCTTGTGTTTGTGCGGAAGCTTGCAGGTAACTATTCCAGGTCACCTTTACCAGTTCTCTTGAGGTTTGATCTTTCTAAACTAAAATCTAGGTACCTTTTTGTTTGGGTCAGTACTCGTGTAATGTTCATCGCGTGTTTATTGGTCTCAGCTTTAATATCTTTTTTAGGATTCTTCCTTGTTGGCAGACCGTGCAAACCAGTGATTTTCCAGATTCACAATCGTTTTCAATCCATCAAAGGTAAGTAGCCCTTTCATTACCTTTAAACTGAAATTGAAAATCCCCCATTTCCGTCTGCTGTTTATTCCATAGTCATAAGTGCCCTGTATCCATGTATGTAGAAGGCTGTTAACATTTTTGAAATGAGTTCAACCAACTGAATTTTATGACCAATGGGGGTAAGTTATTGTTATAGAATCAAATTGATGCATTTAATGACACAGAGACAGTCCATTTAGGCCTGATATATTAATGTTTACATTTTTTCCGTTGAAAACTATTGTACAAATTCTAAATTCCATGCCTGGTAAGTGGTAACTGTTGTCCTCGTATACAGAAGCTTGATTCTCCACCCATACGCTGTAGTGCTTGTGGTGGCCGATCAAATGCTTGAGTTTCGGAATGATTAGTGATGATCTCTAGCAATACTTGTCTGCTATTGGATAAGTTTGATTGCCTTGTTGCCTTCGCCTTTTTTCCCCAGGTTTTTGAAGCTCTGTTTGTGTATCTCGATATGTACTACTTCCCCTAAAGCGTTCTTTGGCGCAGCATGTAGTTGTGTAACGTCTGTTCAATATGAAACTGTACTGGTCAATTTGGAAACATCTGTGTATTTGGTGCTAAATTTTCTGTGATGAGTAATTAAGCTTGTTATAATCCTTTAGGTTTTATGAGTTCATTCATTGTTATCTCAATGACATCGATAAATGCTTTGTTTTGTGGCAGGAAATGCATAGGCCTTATGGAGGAAAGGTTGCCGGGTTACAGCATCAAAGCAAAACACGTGAGGTCAAAGATAACCGTTTGGAAAAAGACACAGGCTGCCATGGCCACCATATTGAATGCGAGTGGCGCAACACGTTTCAGCCTCAATCCTAATACTCGTATGTTGGTCAAAGAGAAGTTGCAGGCATGGGTAGAGATCTACAAGGTAATTATCTCTAAATTTTTTGTAACAAAACTTGTCCTTGTTTGTTGACTGAATCCTACTGCTTCAGACTATAACTCTTTAACTCGTACTCAAATGCGTCTCCCTAAACAGCTTGTTATATGCATAGGTGTCCCCTGATCGTGTCAAACTCTTGCGCGGGAAATCTATCCCATGGTACAACCGCTGGAACAACCTTTTCAGGGTGGACCATGCCACCGGAAGCCTGTCTCGTGACATCGCTGATGCAATGGACGAACTTCAGGTGTTGAGCGCTAAGAAAACTGAAACGAAGTGTGAGGAGCGAGGTGCAAGATATAAGAAACCAAACAATGTTTAGCTTAGCACATATAAATTGGCTTGGCAGTCTTTATGGTAAAGTTTGATGAATTTAAAAAAGTTTTTTTTTTTGGTCCTTAATTTAAAATTAACTTTTAATATAATCTTGGTGTATTATCAATGTTTTGTTATATAATATGATATTATCTAATTTCTTTAACAATATGCGTAGCTTAGCGATTCGATTATTACTCGGTATATAACTTATATGGATATGGAAAATGAGTGTAATCTGGACTAATATTGATCCAACTCAAAACTAGTTACACGAGTACTATTTAGGGTGGCTAACTCAAAATCAAAAAAAAAAAAAAAACACAATTAATTGCTCACGATTATCATTTACGTTCTGCCCGAAGCTCTATTGAAGACTTGAAGTTTATCTTACGTTGTTGAATTATAAGTACCTTGAATAAGGTCTCTCGTGTACGTAAATATATAAATATAAGATTGAATAATTACAATTTCTATTCACTTATTTAAAAAAACTACAAATTCCATTTTGAAAATTTTTAAAAATTACAAATTGTTTGTTTCATTCGCTATTACGATCCGATTGATTTTATGATTAGATTGACTATTCTTACCCAACATAGTTTTTAAAAAAAATTGCAAAATTCAAATTAAATTAAATTTTATAGTTATTTTAATATTGAATTAATTTTATAAAATATTTTAAATTTTATTTTAAAAACTTTAAATTATAAAGGTCAGTTTTTCATCAATTGACCTAAAGGTCCTAAACCCTAAAAACAAAAAGATCATTTATAATTTTCGCAACTCATAGTACATATTTCCATTCAAAAAGATCATTTATAATTTTCGTAACTCATAGGACATATTTCCATTTAAACGGGTATGAATTGTAACGAGGCAAATTTATACGAAAATAGATGGGGAAAAAATCCGAATCAATTATGTTACAGACTAATGAGTATTTACAATTTGACCTCTAGATTATTGGTATTTTCCTTTTGACCCCAAATGTTCCTCTTTTGTCTAGCTTTTGGGCTTTTTATTAGTCCACGCCTTTTACCCCAAAATTTGAGAAAACTTATTTCGACAGTTACTACAGTAGCATACTTGAGCTCCGGTGATCGTCCTCTTCTACAGCCACCCCATCGGCGGCGTCATTACCGCCACCACAGACCAGGTAAAATTTTAGGGCAATTTTTCATTTACTATAAACGAGTTTTGATGATGATGCGGATTGATCGTGTAAAACTTAGGGCAACTCTAGGTTTTGGTGAAATAATCAATGGGTTACTCTGGGACTTATGGTAGTTGTCTTGTAATTTTTGTTTTTGTTTTTTGGTTTTTAACAAATTATCTGAAATCATGAGTTATTTGGTCATGTTTTGGCTTTGTGAGGCCTGTGGGGTGGAGTGAGATGCAGCATGAGCTTTGTTTACTTGTCTTTGCACTGCAATTGTCCTCTGTTAATCTGGGCTGCCTTCGAAGATCATGAATTGTATATGAATTTCAGAGATTAATTCGACTAATGCTGATTAATCTAGTTTAATTAAGGGGCATTGGTGACTGATTTCATTTTTCAATCTCAGAAATGTGGTGAAGTTATGTGTTTACCTTTGAGAGTTAGTCTTGTGATTTTGCTCATGTGTTTCCTTTTCCAGGTAATTGATAGACAGTATCATTTCATGTTTTAATAATTCTTTCTATAAAGTTGTATGCACCTTGCTAGTTGGTTGTTGTTTATGATTCTGAACTGTAAGAAATTCAGTTTTCAAAACAATGTTAAGTGTGAGAGTATAAGAAAATGATTGCAGAGGGAATTAATCTCTCAGGACTTAATTTCTCATGAGTTTCAAAATATGAGTTGATTGGTTGAGAAGTAGAATAAAGGTGAATTCTGCAGATTTTCAGCAAAAGTGCTTAAAAAGGAAGAGAAATCTTACTTTTTGGAAATCAAACATGGCATTTAATTATTATTAACTTATCCTTCTAACTTGCTTCTTTCTATTTATAGGGAACCAGCTATCGCCACTGCTCGTCACCACTACTTCTCCCTGGTTTCGATTGTCGAACTTTAGGTTTAGATTTTTCATGGCGGACTGGGGCCACTGGGCAGGCCTCCATGTTGAGATTCTCATTTCAATTCTTGAAAAGGTACGTTCGATTAAAGATTTCGCGTCTTTTGGGTGTGTTTGCAAATCATGGTGGGAGGCTTCTCGCAACAAACTGCAGTATCTGCATCCTCAAATTCCATGGCTGATGTTGCCTGACATAGATAATCACCAAACAATCTACAACATCGGCGAAGACAATTTGCTAACGAGGAATCTATGTGTCCCGGAGATGACCGATAGAAAGTGCATCGGGTTAAATTACGGGTGGGTCCTCACAACTTCTCGAACAGGGGAGATGAATTTGGTTCATCCGCTTTCTCGATCTCAGATTCAACTTCCTAATCAGGAATCTCACTATTTTTGCGGGCAGGAGGTTGCGGCACTGTCTGCAAATCCATCGGAATCCTCCTCGGATTTTGCAGTGATGATTACTAATTGTGGAGGCTCGAATCTGATGTATTGGAGACCAGGATACCAACAGTGGACAGAAATCGAAAATACAAGTTATGACTACTGCAATCTGATACATTTCCAAGATCAGTTTTATGTCCTAGATCATGGGGGCAGTGTTTCGATTTTTAGTGTTTCCAATCCTCAAGACCGCACCATCGTAGATCTAAAGTTACCCCAACACCCCGCCAAGTATATTGTGGAATCTAATGGCGACTTACTATTTGTTGGTCGAGGGATTGACTTTTACAGTTATCAAAGTTCAGAAGACGAAGATGAAGAAGAAAGTTCATCATCATCAGAAGAAGATATAATTGAAAATTCAGAAGGAGAAGAAGAAGTTGGAAGTGTTGACCGAAAGGACTATCATTATACAATTGGATTTTTAGTCTATAAATTGGATTTGGTCAATGGAAACTATGAAGAGATCGAGAGTTTGGGAGATTATGCTATCTTTGTTGGGCACAACACTTCAGTTTCACTGGATTCCTCTGAATTCCCAGGATTGTTCAAGTCTAATCATATTTATTTTACTGATGATTACAGATTGAAGGATCAGATTGATTGTTCGGGAAAGGATATGGGTTACTACAACTTGGAAGATGCTGAAATTACAAGATTTAAGGTTGACATTAAGTTGTTGAGGCGATATCCGCCGTTTTGGTTCATACACTCTTTCAACGAGTTTACTTCGTAGGTTGAAGATGACTAGATGAATAATCTACTTAAACTTATGTGTACTAATACTTTTGTAAGTTCGAGGTTGATGACAGACTCGAGTTTATGTTGGAAAAAAAAAGTTAATTATCCATTGCACATTCTTTATGAGATCAATTTACCGTCATGTCCCCCCACTCATCATCTTATTATTGATTTCATCTCACTCAAGCAATAAAGTAAACATGCCATTTATTCGTAGCTTAACAATTTGATTAGTACTCGGTATACAACTAATATTGATATTAGTACTCGGTATACAACCAATATTGATAGACAAAGTGTGATTAGTACTCAGTATAACTAATATTGATATGAAAAATGAGTTTCACGCTGTGGTGATTCGATTTTATTTGAACTAATATTAGTTTTGCTGGAACTTGGTTACATTATTTTTATTAGCATGACTGCACGAGTACTATAGAGTTAGCGTGGCTAACTCAAAATTTAAGCCAAGAAAACAACACAATTGATTACTCACTGTTGTCTTACATATATGTTTATGTTATTGAAGTTCCTAAGTTTATCCCCACTGTAATCATATCCATTTTGCCCGAAGCTCTAGTGAAGACTGTATTTTGAAACGAGTGTATTATCATTTTTTTTTTTCATATTTTGGATAATTTTGGGGCCTATTATATATATAAGGCCTTTTAATTGCATTTATTATTTTGTCACGAATGACATCCCAAGTATTTGATTGTACTCATAAATCATAATCATAAGTGAAGAGAAAGAATGAAACCTCTCATAAGTTGTGTATTTTTCTTTTCTATATTAGGTAAACACGATCGATTAAAATGATCTAATATAAGTGAATAGAAAGAATGAAAACTCTCATAAGACGAGCATTTTTCTTTTCTACATTAAGATAAACACAATCGATCTCGTTAAATTATAAGTATTTTGTTTGACACTCCTGTGTATGTAAATATAAGTGAATGACAGCTCAGAGTATTCTACAGGATGCCTTCAAAAGTAGGGTGGACGTTCGGGGTTGAGCCTGACCAATCACGCCAAGTAACACAGCCCTCGAAGTTCCCAAATTGTTTCATTTTATTAGGGTTTAATTAATTTCATGAGTAATTGATTGTTTTATTCACAACTTAATCTTTTAAAAAGATTAAAATCTAAAAAAATTTACATAACATTCAAATTAAATTAAAATTTAAAATTACTTTTAACATTGAATTAATTTTTTTAAATATTTTATTTCAATTTTTTTAATTAGGAGTATTGTTCATTAATTGACCAAAACCTAAAGAAGTAAGGTTTTTTTAAGATACATATACCTCCAAATGAAGATTCGAACAGCTTTCAATAAAAAATCTTCGAACCATTTACATCAACCTCGGTTATCAACCCTATAATAATTCATGAAAATAAGGTCATTTTATAGTTTTTATAATTCACAAGTTTTAAATATTCCTATTTCAACTGATATGAGCTGTAATCAGTAATTTCGTAGGAATGTAGATGTAAAAAAATCCTATTAACCAAAACGGCGGATTTCGAGAGACTTATTTTGACAGTAGTACAGAAGCGTACTTGAGCTCCGGTGGTGGCGATCGCCCTCTTCTGCAGCCACCCCATCGGCGGCCTCATTGCCGCCACCATAAACCAGGTATAATTTCAGTTCGATTTTACATTTACTGTACACGAGTTTTGATGATGATGCGGATTGATCGTGTAAAAGTTATGGCAACTCTAGGTTTTGGTGAAATAATCAATGGTTTACTGGGATTTATGGGAGTTGTCTTGTAATTTTTGTTTTTCATTTTTGGTTTTAGCAAGTTATTTGAAATCATGAGTTATTTGATGATGTTTTGGTTTTGTGATTGTCTGAGGCCTTTGGGGTGAAGTGAAATGCAGCATGAGCTTTGTTTACTTGTCTTTGCATTTCAATATCCTCTGTTAATCTGGGTTGCCTTCGAAGATCATAAAATATATATGAATTTCAGAGATTAATTCGAGTATTCGACTAATGCTGGTTAATCTAGTTTAATTGAGGGGCATTGGTGACTGATTTCATTTCTCAATCTCAGAAATGTGGTGAAGTTATGTGGTTGAGAGTTAGTCTTGTAAGTTTGCTCGTATGTTTCTTTTTCCAGTTAATTGATTCCCTCTATAAAGTTGTATGCACCTGCATGTTGTTGTTGTTTGTGATTCCGAATTGTAAGAAATTCAGTTTATAGAAAAACGTAAAGTGTCAAGAGTATAAGAAAATGATTGCGGAGGGAATTAATCTCTCAAGACTTAATTTCTCATGAGTTTAAAGATATGGGTTTGTAGGAGAGTTGTTTGGTTGAGGATGAATTCTGAAGATTCACAGCCTACCAAAATGCTTAAAAAGGAAAAGAAATCTAATTTTCTAGAAACCAAACTGGGCATTTAATTGTTATTAACTTATCCTTCTAACTTGCTTCTTTTTATTTCTAGGGCACCAGCCTACCGCCACCCTCGGCCGCTACCCCCCACCACAACCCTGTCACCTTTAGATCACCATTGCTTGTCACCACTACTTCTTTTTCATGGCGGACTGGGCAGGCCTCCACGTTGAGATTCTCGTTTCGATTCACGAAAAAGTACGTTCGATTGAGGATCTTGTGTCTTTTGGTTGTGTTTGCAAATCATGGTGTGAGGCTTCTCGCAATAAATTGCAGTATCTGCGCCCTCAAATTCCATGGCTGATGTTGCCTGACAGAGATAATCACCAAAAAATCTACAGCATTTGCAGAGATGATTTGCTAACGAGGAAACTACGTTTCCCCGAGATGTCCGATAGAAAGTGCATCGGATTAAATTACGGATGGGTCCTCGCAACTTCTCGAACAGGGGAGGTGAATTTGGTCCATCCGCTTTCTCAATCTCAGATTCAACTTCCTAATCAGGAATTTCAATTATTTTGCGGGCACGAGATTGCGGCGCTGTCTGCAAATCCGTCGGAGTCCTCATCGGATTTTGCAGTGATGGTTACTTATTGTAGCGGCTCGGACCTGTGGTATTGGAGATCAGGAGACCAAGATTGGACAGGAATCGGAAATGTAGGCTACCGCTACTGCGATCTGATACATTTCCAAGATCAGTTTTATGTCCTAGATGATGGCGGCAAAGTTTCGATTTTTAGTGTTTCCAATCCTCAAGACCGCACCATTGTGAATCTAAAGTTACCCCAACACCCCGCCAAGTATATTGTGGAATCTAATGGCGACTTACTAGTTGTTGCTCGAGGGATTGACTTTTACAGTTATGAAAGTTTAGAAGACGAAGAAGATATAATAGATTATTCAGAAGGAGAAGGAAAAATTGGAAGGGTTTACCGAAAGGACTGTCATTATACTATTGGATTTTTAGTGTATAAATTGGATTTGATCAATAGAGGCTATGAACAGATCAAGAGTTTGGGAGATTATGCTATCTTTGTTGGGCACAACACTTCAGTGTCACTGGATTCCTCTGAATTCCCAGGATTGTTCAAGTCTAATCATATTTATTTTACTGATGATTGCAGATTGAATTATGGGGTTCATTTCAGAATGAACAACCAGACTCCTTGTTCAGGAAAGGACATGGGTTCCTACAACTTGGAAGATGCTGAAATTACAAGATTTAAGGTTGGGACTAAGTTGTTGAGGCGATCTCCGCCGTTTTGGTTCATACACTCTTTCAACATGTTTACTGCATAGGGTTAAAGACGACTAGATTAATAGTCTGCTTAAACTTATGTTTACTAATACTTTGGAAGGTTCGAGGTTGATAACACAGACTCGAGTTTATATTGGGATAAAAAGTTGATTTTTCATATTTTGGATAAGTTGGCTGCCTACTTTATTATATATATGAGTCCTTTTTGTTGCACTTAATATTTTGTCACGAATGACACTCAAAGTCTTTGCTCGTACTCAATACTCATAAACCATAATCATTAGCGAAGAGGAAGAATGAAGCTAGCCTCTCATAAGTGAGTATATTTATTTTCTACATTAGGGTAACAAAGTCTATCAAAATGACTATTCGATCTGTAGGGAAAGCTTTACACTTTAAGTGGTTCGTTCCGGCTCGATTCATGAAAATGGGCTATAGACCCAAAAAAAATGAATGACGATATTCATGTCTGTAAACGTAATAGGGATTGATGCTCGTAGTGACGAGCCAAAGGGGGTATATGATGGCCCCGCCTAAAATTTGAAACTTTATTATTTTTTATATTTTCTTTAAAATACTTATATTTTTTTTTCCCTTTAATTAAAAATTTGGCCCTCTTTAGTTTTAATATTTTAATTATCACTCCCTTATCGTAAATCTTAATTCCAACTCTAAATGCTCGCATGATCTTTCTAAATCTCGGTTCTGTTTTTCCTTCCATCTTAATATTCTATATACATATTTAATTTACTAAGAATCATTACAACTAATTCACTTTAGATATTGACTTTATAACCGAAACCATTTGTCCCCAATATCAAGATCATGTGGAAAAAGAGTTAAGTTTGTTATAAAACTAAATAATAAATGCCACGAAATAAGACAAGAGATACGAAAGGAAATATTACTATCTGTAGTAATGTATATTATCGAATTCAATCGATACTCCGTGTTCCTTACAATGAAACGAATTACTCCTATTTATAGGTAAAAACTCTGACATGCACAGTAATTTTACTGTGCATTTACGCGAAGTAATAAATGTTGCATGGTGATTTTCAATTCCTTTGTCAATGTTGATCAGTAGAATGGAAGTTTTACAATTTGCATCCCATTTAATTGTCAAACATTGCGGCTCAAGTTGTAGCCGCAATGTTGGGCTTATTTCAACACTCCCCCTTGGGATGTAATTGTAAATATCTCTTTGTATACGTCTTTAGTGCTGCCTCGTTAAAAACCTTATCAGGAAAAACCAGTAGGACAAAAACCTGAAGAAGGAAAAAGAGTACAGCTGCATATGCTCCCCCTGATGTTGACATCGGTGAGATCCTCTCATAGATCTCGGAGATGACGCATTCCGATGTCATGGACATGTTTCTTGAAAGTTGTAGTGGGGAGTGATTTCGTGAAGAGATCTGCCGAATTATTACACGATTGGATGTATTTAACTTTGATTTCTCCGTTCTTCTCAAG
>JBBMKE010284718.1:0-13855 GCA_037834125.1 Lippia alba | reverse complement strand
ACGTGAACTCATAAAATGGGGCTAGGGTTTTGCATACAAAAGTAGTTAGAAAATAACCCAAAATAGATATAAGTTCGCAAACCAGTTGAAAGATCCTATCCCATTTCACGAATTCCAGACAGACATAACAGAATCACTCGGCGAGTACGAGTTTCCAACCAACTTTTCAGATCAGACAGAACAGAAACAGAAATATAGAACTCAATCCAACCGCAGCGCCCAGATGACAGGAAAAGCTGACCGGCTCAACCTGTCCAGAACAGACAGACTCACAAAGGGTGGCGAACCCACAAGTGCCCTCTCCGACCCTTAGGCCAAAGGCTCAAGATGCACCATCTTTCCAACTCCACAGGTCGCATGGAAATCATCTCAAAGTGGAACTACGCATAGGCCCTATACCGTACCAGTGGCTCCATTACCCGCAGATCCCGGATCCCAGACAGAACAGAAACAGAACATATTCTAATATCTCATGGCTCAAACCTCGCTAACAGATCTAGAACAGAACAGAACAGATTTTCAGAAAGGCTTACATACGCCCACAAACTAATTTCCAAAACCCAAAGATAGTACACAAGATCATAATCATAACGTATCAAACAGATAGTAGAGCATAATATAGTATACTCGCATACAGGGAGTGAAAACAATCACATGAAGGCTATAGGTCGCACTATACAAAACCTAAACCTCACCTCGAAGAAGTAGATTATGGAGTGTGTAGGGCCAAACACTTAAACCTCAGACCTCGGGCTCACCCAACTCCTCAAACTCTGAATAAAACCAACAGAACCAACTAAGACTCTATATGAACCACAAGATGCACGGCGTGCAAGTATGAATGAAATGAGAGATGCATATGTGATGAACAAGTTGGTCACAATGCATAAGTCCATATAAATCGAAAATTATGCTTCATAATTAAATAACAAGGTCTAGAAATGCATTAGAATCAATACCGGAGCATATAAATCATGGATCAACTCAAATAAATCAAGCACATGCGAAAAAAAGCACAAAACAACACACAAGGGGCTGGGAACGGCCATTCCCACGCAAAGAGAAGCGTGGGAATGGTCCTTCCCACTAAAACCGCCAGCGAAGACGGGAACGGTCGTTCCCGTCCATGCCTTACTTGGGAACGACCGTTTCCAAGCACAGGCTGACGTCATCAACAGGTGGACGGCCTTTTTGGCTAGAAGACTAAAATCGGAACGGCCGTTCCGGCCCCAGAACTGGAGCAGGCCATCTTCTTTCTTGGGAAAGCTACGAGAATTCTCAACCATGGCTTTCAAAGTCTGATTCCAACCATCCCAAAGCTCAAAAATCAACACCCAAACACATATATACACACACAACTCAACTAGAACACTCAAACATCAAATCCCCAAAGTTTAGGAAGAAATTTGCCCCAAAAATCACAAACCCAATCTTTATGAATTTCAAGCATTCAACCATGGATTCAAGCAAATCGAAGCTTTGCAGTAACACAAGCACATAATAAACATTCTAATCATCAAAGCATGCTCAACAATTCACCAATTTCATCATATTACCAAGTTGGGGGCTTAATTTTCATTTTCACATGATTTCTCCTAACAACCAAAACTCAAGCATAATCATGAAAACACGAAATTTACCTTGAAACTTGAAGGAAAGTAGAATACGAGAGATACAAGCTCTTGGAGGAAGATGGGTTTCTTGCCTTGATCTTCACTTGAAGCTCTCCATTGTCGCTCCCTTATGTGAGGTTTTGAAAGTTTGAAATATAATGAAGGCAAAAAGGGGATCTAGAGTATTTATGTGTTAGGTAAGTCCCGGTTTTAGGTCAAAGTTAAGAATCGAACCATATGGCTTCCGAGTTAGGTAAACCGGATAAATAGAAGGTTCTGGATTAAGAAATAGAATTTAATTGGGCCGAATGTATGAAACAACCCAATTGAAGGTGTCAGAATTCGAAATCGTATTCCCGAGCTCGTGTTGGTCCAAACGACCCCAAAATCAACCTAAATTAAATTAGGCCCTCAATACAAATAGGCCCAAGTCTTATGTCACATTAAAGTCCAATTATTACACTTATTTTTCAAAATTTTCATACAAGAATTCATATTTTATCTTTCTCATTTTTATTCGGATTAATCACATAGACAATTAAAAGTTGATTAAATCACAGAATTGCGTAATTTAAACTCTCTTGTGACACAAACCTGGCTTGTGAACGAACGGGTTGTCAGAATGTGCAATCAATTTTTGTTATCCATGTCGAATTATAACTATTTCTAAATGTATTTTGTCGAAATATTGTTGAGTACAGAGAGAAAACATAACTAAACACCAAAATTTACTTTTACATGAAATTTTTTGTCTCATTTTTACCAGAATAGTTATGAAATAATTAACTTAAAATAAATTAGTAATATTAAAAACTTATATGTTAACTTTTAAAACGTTAAAAGAACCAAAGTGATACAAATTTTAAAATTTTAGAAACTTTTGAAAGAAATAGTTGAAGTTAATTGCACCAAAAACCTTGTGATATAGCACTCAAAATCCTGTGATTTGAAAATTCTCAGATAGAACACTGTGATTGTAATAAATTAGCACTCAATTAGCATTTCAAACTCTACAGTCTTGGTTGTAAGGTTTTGAGTGCTAACTTTAATACAATCACAGTATTTTCAGTGCTAATTTATATAATCACAGAGTTTTCTTTAAGAATTTTCAAATAACAGGGTTCGGATTTATCCTTAAAAAAAAAAAATCGAAATAGTTGACAATCAAACCAGGTCTTCTATAAAACACAAACACTTGTTAAATGCTAAGTGAGTAAGCGTGTGAACAATATTTCCTCGGGCCCATGCAAGGAAATTTCAATTGTTGTTATATTTGTTGGTTTCTTCATGCTAACTAATAATTGCACACAATTTCAAAAACAATTCCTGCTAACAGATACATGCATGTAAGGATTCTTTAATTTCTCTGAGGATCATTCGACGTGCCCAAAAGCAAATTAAATGTCCTCCTTTCTCATGTTTGAATTCTTAATTCTGCTTCTCCCACTTCAGCTGTAGGCATATACGATTGTTCACCGATCAGATGCAAACCGCACGGCATAAATATCGACAACCTCAACATTGTGGCTATCCAGGTTTTGATGTATATTGTGACCAGAAAAATCAGGCCGTGCTTCAATTACCTTCCTCGGTGAAGCCTGTAGTCCAGGATATCGACTATAATTCTCAAAAACTTGACCTTTATGATCCCCAAAAATGTCTCTCCCTTAAGCTACCAAATCTAAAATTGTCTTCCTCACCATTCCATTTTGTAGCAGAAGAGTATTTATATGACTTCATATTGTTCAATTGTTCTACTCCCGTGGAAGATATATTCACATCAATTTTATGAACTTTATATTGAATCAGTATAATTTAATATGACAGAGTATAAAACATTTAGATATGTGCACCATTATTTACATAAAACCTTTTTAGTTCCATATAATTTTAATTTTGTCGATAAAAAAAATATGTGCATCTCGTGGGTTGTTAATTAGTAGAGGCCTCCCACCACTTATTTTTTAGTTCATATGCATGCAACCAATTTTAGTCACATTTTGGAGTTAAATTATCCGTACATTAGTTAGTAAAGCAGAGCTCAATCTATTTTTTTTTTTCAATAAATATAGTTAGAATTGGTATAACATTCAGCTTGAAACACAAGTAGTAAATTAAATCCACTAATGACCCATATGAAGCGTTCATATCTTTTTTTTTCAAAAAATTAATAGTGGAACTTAAATTGTAACTTTATTAAAAAATTCAGACTAAAAGTTAAATAAAAATAAAGGACCTACGTTGTAATTTTATGTCATATGGGAATAGAACACTACTTAATATATTATTATATAACTTATATATGAGATTTTTATAAAATGAGAGATATTATTAGCAATACTTAATTGAAAAACACTACTTTGCCAAAATTTATAATATGCATTATTTTTGTTGTCTTTCAATTCGTTAGACATCTCTTATTACAAAAAACACTTCAAATTGTAGGTTTTAAAATTGAAACTTTTGGTAAGTTAGTTTTACATGCTTTAGCAATATTTAATTGAAAACATTTCATATGCCGAAATTTATAATGTGAATTAATTTATTGTCTTCCAATGTATTAGACATCCCTTAATATAATAAAACACTTCAAATTGTTGACAAATTTGATATTTTATATTATTAAATTTAAATACAAATAATTAATGTATTAATATTAAAAGAATCCTTATTAAATTATACATATTTTTAATCAATTAAAAAATATTAATTCCCCTCTATTAATATTTATATTTTAAGTCAATAATTATTTTTTTAATATTTTTATGTTATAATTTATAATATGTGATTACATAATTATATATTATTAAAATTATTAATATAATTAATACGAGGAAATTTTGGATGATCTAAAAATTTGAGAAAATTAAAAACTCAATTAGCATGTTTATAATATATAGATAGATAGATAGACATATTATTATATTATATGTACGTCAGTATGGATCATGTTAGAACGATTTAGTGTCTAGATGAAGGCCCCACACGCAAAGAAAATTCTGCTAGTGATAGAAAGAAATAGATGATGACCAAACTAGGTCTTCGATAATTAGTCCTCATTGACCATAAAACACAATGCTCCATGAGCATTATAGTTGCACTAAGATAGTTACACTAAGCATGAGTGAGCCATATTGCCTCAGGGCCTGGACAAGGAAAGGAACTTTAAACCAAGTGCAATCAATTTTTGTTATATATATAATTGAACTTTGGATAAACATTTCAAATGATATCCATGTCCAGTTATAACTATTTCTAGATGTAGTTTGTTGAAACATTGTTGAGTATAAAGAGAAAACATAATTAAATACCGCAACTTACTCTTACATAAATTTTTTTCGTACCACATTTTTACCAAAATAGACAATAGTTATAAAATAATTAATTTGATACAAACTAATAAAAATAAATAATAACATTACAAATTTATCTTTTACTTTTGGATCGTTAGCAACTAAAGTCTAAAATGATACAAATTTCGAATTTTAAAAACTTTTGAAAGAAATAGATAACAATCAAACCAGGTCTTCTCTAACCAGTCAACTAATTGACCATAAAACACAGAGACTTGCTAAATGCTAAGTACGTGTGTGAGTGTGAACCATAGTTCGTCGGGCCTACACGGCTACACTACACAGGAACGAAGTGCAATCAATTGTTGATTAATAATTGCACCCAATTTCACGAAACAATTACATGCATGAAAGGATTATTTAATTTCTCGTGTGTCATTCGACGTACTCAAAAGCAAACTAAAATGTCCCCCTTTCTCATGCTTGAATTCTTGATTCTGCTTCTCTCACTTCAGCTCATAGTAGGCATAGATGATTGTTCACAGATGAGATGCAACACCCATGGCCCCATAATCAAATCCCCTTTCAGGCATAAATATTGACACCCTCAACATTGTGGCTATCCAGGTTTCGATATATATTGTGATCAGAAAAATCAGACCGTGCTTGAATTACCTTCCTCGGTGAAGATTGTAGTGCAGGATATCGACTATAAATCTCAAAGACTTGTCCTTTATGATCCCCAAAAATGTCTTTCCCTTAAGCTACCAAATCTAAACTTGTCTGCCTCCCAATTCCATTTTGTTGCAGAAGAGTATTTAGATGACTACATATTGTTCAATTGTTCTACTCCTATGAAAGAATATGCATTCACATCAATTACTTGTCGTGGTGGTTCCAAATACCATTTCTACGCCACTGATTCTGGCACAGACCTTGAATACTATCCTCTGACTTCTTGTACCAAAATTCATGAAATTTCATCCGTTCCATCAGATATATTCGATAACAATGATCTCCATTTGTGCTGGTTTGAACCAGCATGTGGCAGATGTGAAGCTCAGGGTAAAAGGTGTAGCTCAGTAAATCATACTAGTGGAGTTCAATTTCAGTGCATAGGAGGCATGCCAAAGACAAATGAAGGTACTACACATTACAAAACCCATCTTTTGAATGAATTTTCCTTTATGAGGGAAAATCTGGCTAATACTTTTGGTGCTATTGGATGCAGGAGCAACAAAGAAGGAAATAATAGCAGGTGAATATTTCTATTTAATGGAAATTTACAAAACCATATTCAATTTACACAAACAAACTAATAAAACCATCTTCAATTTAGAGTTAATATTGCACACAAAGTGGAGTTTGGTTGGGCTAGACAAAATTAATATCTAAAATGTCAGTTATATTTAAGCTGAGTACTTATTATCAATTTGTAATTTTTTTAACCTGAAACTTGTTCACTTTCTCTCACTTTCACACATAAACAAGACACAAGATATTCGTATTCATATAAACAAAATTAGACTTTTATTAGAGTAAAACTATAAAAGTTTCTACTAAATAAGTTTCAACGTTAAAAGGCGAAAATGCAATTTTGGTCCTATAATTTTTTTTATTATTATTTTTTTTGGCGATTTAGTCATGTTGGTGTTTTATTTTGTAAATAAGTCTTATATATAATTTTAAAAATTTTGTAATGTGAGTCCATTTTTTTTTTTAAAAAATCAATTTATTATCGGGCAAACACGTAAACATTCCTGGTAATAAATTGATTTTCTAACGAAAATCAAACCTACATTACAAATTTTTTAATATTATAGGATTTAATAGCAAAATAATAGTTCAGTAAGACTAATTAAATTGCCAATAATTAAAAGATAAAAATAATTAAAAGATAAAAACAGTATTCTTGCCAATAGTTAGATAGCTCGCACTTACATTTCAAAAGATAAAAACAATTAATTAAATTTTTACCAAAGTTGATCATGATCGCTATGATATATATATATATCATGCATATATTAAAATGCAATTATATCAAAATTGTATAGTATCAACGTCTCTTTCTCCTCTGTATAATCGAACTGATGTCAAGAGTATAAAAGAGATTAATTAAAGATTAGAATTTTGAATCATCAGATCACAATGAGTCACATATTTATAAGTTCATAGTTTTAGTTTGATGTGGACTTTAATAATTTACTTCATTAGAAGTAATAAATTAGTGGCGACCAATATAAATTTTTGTCTTCCATATTATAATTAACGTTTTAGCAGTTTCACATGTTGCGAAAACCTGGATTAATATTTAAAATTATAATGTCTAAAATTATATTTAAAAAAATCAAGTAAAATAATAAACTAAATATAATAAAAAAATTTATTAAAATGCATAGAGAAAATAATACTAAATTTAATGAGATTCGGCCAATTTATTTATATTTTCAGGTACTACTCAAATATATTTCACTAAAAAAATATTACAAGCAAAACATACTTTCTTTGGATGCACTAAATTAGAAAAGGGAGGAACCTACTTATAGTGTTAACTCATTCCCAAATTATTCTAAAAAACTAATGTGAGACAAAACAACTTTTGTCCTAAACTAAGCTTTCAAAGTGAGATACAAAGTTATGCCATAAAGCAACAAATCTCCACTTTCACACAATTTGTTCCCACCAAATACAAACGAACTTCACCTCTCCAAATAGGATGTAGTAACTCCAAATGGGTCTGCAGGCGTCAACTTAAAAGTGCAGGATATTAACCAAGTCTAAATAATATTTAAACTTGTCCTTTGTCACAACCTTGGTCATCATATCTGCATGGTTCTCCATTGTACAAATCTTCTGAAGAACAATATGCTCTTTTTCGAGAATTTCCCACACAAAGTGATAGCAAACACCAATATGCTTCGTTTTTGCATGAAAAGTTTGGTTCTTTGATAAATGAATATCACTCTGACCTTTTGGGAAAATAGATACAATCTATTCATCTGATTCACTGCCACAACCCAATAGCGGATCTGTGGGCATTGGGACTACTTTGCTCATTCTCTGTGCACATTAATACTTCCAACTTCATAATATACCGCAAGGTGTTTTTGATCAACTCTCAAGTCTTCAAGCAATTCTTGAAATCAAATTGCTTCGTTTACAGCTTCTGTAATGGTCATATACTCTGTCTCTGTCGTGGACAATGCCACTATTGACTGTAATGTCGACTTTCAACTAACCGGCGCCTCAGCTAAAGTGAATAAGTAACAAGTTGTAGATCTTCGCTTATCCAAATCTACTATATAGTCAGAGTCACAATATCTACTATGGTTTGATCAACTGTTTTATCCCGCTCAAGCAGTAAGCCAACATAAGCGGTATCCTGAATATACCGTAGAATCCATTTTACAACTTGCCAGTGAGCCTTTCCAGGATCATACATATATCTTCTCACTACGCCAACAACTTGTGAAATATCCGGTCTTGTACACATCATTGCATACATCAAGCTACCAACTGCATTCGCATATAGGACTTCTGTCATGTACTCTTGTTCTTTTTTCGTCTTTGGAGATAACTGGCTACTGAGTTTCAAGTGAGAAGCAAGCGGAGTACCTATAGGTTTTGTATCTTGACACATAACAAAACGCTTGAGTACCTTATTCAAATACTACTTCTGAGTGAACAAAAACTTGCCTCCCTGCCGATTTCTGCTTATTACCATAACAAGAATCTTCTTGACTTCTCTTAAATCCTTAATCTCAATCTCTTTACTCAATTGAGCCTTCAACTTGTCCATTTCATCTTGGCTCTTTGATGCTATTAACATATCATCAAAATATAAGATTAGGTAGATGTAGGTTCTATCTTGTAGCCTATGCAAATATAAACAGTGGTCGTGTTTACTCCTTGTGTACCTTTAACCCAACATAAAAGTATCAAATCATTGTACCATTGTCTCGGCGATTGCTTCAATCCGTATAATGATTTATCTAATTTGCAAATTCAATCTTCTTTACCAGTAATTTTATATCCATCTGGCTGAGACATATAGATTTCCTCTTCTGAGTCACCATGCAGGAATGAGGCTTTCACATCGAGTTGAGCTAGCTCCAAATCCGACTACGATGCCAAGGCCAACAAAATTCTAATTGAGTAGTGCTTAAGAACTGGTGAAAATACTTTATTTTAATCAACTCCCTCCATCTGAGCGTAGCCTTTAGCTACCAATCTCGCCTTGTAGTGAACATCATCTTTGTCGAAAAATCCTTCTTTCTTTACAAATGCCCATTTACATCCAATTGCCTTCTTTCACTTTGGTAGTTGTGCCAATTTCCACGTCTTGTTTTTCTGAAGAGATTTCATCTCTTCCTCCATTGCGTCTTTCCATCTATTATTTTTTGAGCTCTGGACAGCTTTTGAAAATGTGGATGGAACATCATCAATTGCGGAAAGTGCGTAGTCTACCATGTCGAGAAAACAAGCTAGTTTTTAAATTTCTCGTCTCGTCCTTCTAATTGCAATTGGCTCTAGTTGCTATTAAGGTTCTTGGGTAGTAGCCTCATCCTCATTCGGCTCTTCTTCTATCATAGAAGAATCACTTATAATGTCTTTTGCTGGACTTACCACTATCTTCTCAAACTTCACTTTGTTCCGGTGGACGCTCCACCTACTTCGGAGTACCATTGATCCCTTCTTGAGTTATCTTATTAAAAATGGCATATTCATTTAGGGTAAAATACTTAGTTATTATTGTATTTTTTGGATCTAGACACCAAAGATGATATCCCTTAACCCCAGCATTGAAGCCCATATAGAGCGTCTTCCTTGCTCGAGGATCCAACTTTGATCATTCACATGATAGTATGCAGTAAAACCAAATAAATGTAAAGAGTCATAATCTGTTGTAGGTTTTTCAGACTGAACCTCCATAAGAGTCTTCCCACCTATTGCAGATGAAAGTAAACAATTGATGAGATGAGCATATATCACTGCCTCAACCCAAAACTTCCTTTCTAATCCAGCATTAAACAACATGTTGGGATCAATGCCCTGAAAATCCAATTTATTGGATCAATTAAACTTAATTTACAACGAGTTATAAGTATTTTACATATTATTAATTAATGATGTGTGATGGTATTCTTATATGAAATGTGTTTCATAGGAAAAAACTTTGAATACCGAAATCACATGTCATTAAAGTTATAGTCGGTAAGATGAGAATATATTCTTATCGAGACTATAATGTGGCTATATAAGATGATTAGTCTTTCGTCATAGGGAATGATGATTATGATTATAACACGTTGATGATTTTCAATGGGATTGGAAACATAGAACTGAAACACTGAGATTATCCATTTTATACTGCTATTTAAAATGAATAAAATCTCAGGAAGCATTGGACTCTTAATCCTGGCAGTATTTCGACTTAGCATGTAATGTTAGTCACTATGATGTACTCAAAAGTGAGGTCTCGGTAACGGGTGGCCAAAATACTTTGTACGTTCGGTGACTGCATGAAATATACTAAAGCATTATATTGTTAGAGAAATCTATGGCCCTGCTGGAAGGTAAAAGATATCCCTGAAATAGATTTGCAAAAGTTCGAATCAAGACTTTGGCCAAGCTCTTCAAGTGATGTGTCACCGAAGTTGTATGTCGAATGTGTTTCACATACGGAGAATTTGAACTTAAGGCGAATTAATAAACTTCAGATTGGAGGAGAGAAATAATTGGTAGTAGTTGAAATTTATTTTTCATGGATATTAACACGGAGGAATAAAATGCGAAATTATTCTAGATCGAGAAATTTGTGAATAATTTAATTAATTTTAGAGTGCTACAATATTTATTTAGTGAAGTTAAATAATGTTAAACGGTAATCAACTATTGTCATGAGATGATAATCAATTGACCCGTTTGGAGCTAAAATTAATTAGTCCTATAGGTCCCCTCTCAAGCCCCAACAAAGACTGAAGAGAAAATATTAAAAAAAGAGAGAAAAGTAAAATTTCAAGGTGTTTGAAAATAGCCAAGGGATTTATTTTGAGAAAATAAATTAAATGCCAAAGAGTTGGAAATGCCCGAAATTTTATTTTGGAGAAACTAAAATATTTCAAAAAAAAAGTTTTTTTTGCTAATGTGGTGGGGTGCTGACGTGGCAGCTAATGTGTCACGCCATATCAGCGGGTCAGTCGCCAAGTGGCACTAACTCGGTGCCTCGCCGGACGACCGATATCTCATCGTGTCTGTAGTACCCCGCACTTGAGGCACCACATCCCCCGCACCACGGCCTGACCCGAGTAACGAAGTATAGACTCCGCACCCGAATCAAACCGTTGCGAACGAGTGACAAATCATAACCCTTCTAAGCAAGGCGAAACTTAGACCTTGTCAAATTGAACTAAACAGAGTGCGAAAGATGAAGCTAAACATACACATGCATTAGCCAGTGGCCTGCAGAAAAATTAAACACACGATCACAATCAAACTTGGGCTCTTCAGGCCTCTTTTGCTTGCATAACTAAGCCCGGCAAGGGCAATTTAAACAAACAATTACATAACGTGCGAATACAGATCTCACATAATTATACAAATCCAAACTTATACAATGCAGAGAATGCAAACCCTCTAGAACAGACTTGAACCAACTAACTCAAAAACTCGACACAAATTCCGCCTAGCTCCAAACTCCAAGCAAACCTGCAAACTAAAAGATGGGGAGGGATAGGTGTCAGTCTATCAACTTGACTGAGTGAGTGAGTGAGGGGCTACCCACACATGATATATATATATATATATATATATAGTCAAAACAAAACAATTAAAAGCTTAACTGATCCAAATTACAAATCAAATGGATTCAAATTAAAACTTAACAAATCATATTCAAACTTACGTATTCAAGAGATTCATATTTTATCTTTCTTAAGAATTTTATCCCTGTTTCGCAACCCTAAACAAATCAAACATACAACTCGGTGGGTACGAGTAGCAAAATCCCATACTGGGCTCCTCAGAAACAACCACACAAATCAAACATATCATACCAAAACATACAAATCTCCTTCTCCGATGATGGAAGAGTTGGCCGATCCTAACCATCCAGACAGACAAGGGGAGCGAGCACACTCAATCCCTCAGGTTCCCATTTTCCAACCAAACCTCCTGGTGGACTCTGGGTTGTTCCTTACAGAAATAGACGGAAGTGTACATAGGAGTCAATAACCAGCGACCCCGATGGTCGTCCCAGGTCCTCCTTACCCACACCTCCTGGCCCCAAAACATAACAAAACATAACGATTCACATAAGCGCATTTGGTACGTAGCACTTTGCATCCGAAGGTATCAAGAGGTGGCTCTCGTACTAATCCGCATCAAAACTTAACCTGCTACTAAACCGAAACACAAATAAAGTCAAATCATACAGATTCGTACCTTCACCTTGCTACAACTACGCTTTACATACCTCTCTATGTTATATCCATATCAAATTCCAATGTACGTATCACCCGACTCATAAGAGGCGCACGATTTGAAGCATAGTTGAGTGATACCAAACAAATCATAACAATTCAAATCATATCACACACACAAGACAGGCTAAAGTTCTCATGCATATCTTACGGGCACAATTCATAGGGTTTAACTATAACCTAACTTCACCTTACACCGACGAAGCCAATACCAAAAGGAATGATTCGCTCCGGAATCACAAATGACCTCAAAACACTACCTTAGGTGCACCTGATCAAACTAGAAACAAAACCAAGACTTAAGACCCAACATGAACCACATAGACGCACGACTTTATGCTTAAACACGTAAGAGATACAAATAATCACATAAGATGCATAAACAAATCGCATTCATATAAAATCATGCATAGAATGACATACACATACTTATGGAATGCACAACTCACAATTAACATACGTTAATGCATGCAGGAGCAAACGAGAAGCATACAAAACACATAACAAGCAAACAAAAACACAAAGCCACACAGACAGCCCTAAACGGCCATTTCGGGTCCAAGCACAAAACCCAAAAGGTCGTTCCGGCCTCACAAAACGCCCAGAAAAGCACAGCTAAACGGCTGTTTTGCCCCAAATAGTAAATGGAAAATGGCCATTTGGAAACTGTCTGGACTTACAGACGCTTCTCAAACCGCCGTTTGGGAATTACACAGAACTCCCAAATGCCCGTTTGAAAACCATCTGCCGCCAAAAACACCACACCCAAACGGCAGTTTGGGATTTATACTACAAACCCAAACGCCCGTTTGGGAAGCCCCTGCGCCTAGACTGCAGCAACAATGGCGACGAGAAGCTTGGCCAAAAACACTCTCACAAGCATACACAACACCACAACGCATGAGACTCAAACCGAGAAGCATACATATCATATAGATCACATAATTGCAAGTTACGGCTCTCAAAACGAGCCCAAACACCTAAATCCCGAACTTATACACTATTCATCATCTTCCCCAAATAGCACATAGGCAACGAAGCATAAAACAAAAGGGGTGAAGAATTAAAACATGTAATGAGCGGAGTACAAATCTTACCTTGGATCGTTGATTGATCGGTCGAACCTCGGTTAGCTCGAGCTCAAGAGCTTGGGGGGCAAAAATTGGGGTTTTTCTTCCCTTCTTTCTTCTTCTTGCCTTGTCCAAAATGAAATGGGAAATGTGGCATTTGGCCAATAAAAGTCGGGTCGGTTCAAGAGAAACGGGTAGGGTCAAAAACTCCGACTAAAAGGATCGGATTCTAAAACGGTAGTGCTATTAAACGACTTAAGAAAATAAAAAGGTTAGTTGCATAAAATCCGAATCATCGAAATGAATTAAATGAAGGGGTCAGAATTCGAATTCGAATTCCCGAGCTCAAATAGCCACGAGGGCTAAAACACCCTAATTAAAATTAGGTATCCTAATTC
>JBBMKE010283957.1:0-13863 GCA_037834125.1 Lippia alba | reverse complement strand
CGTCTCCAACTGGACCCGAATCTGTGCAAGAAAAGTGACGTGAGACTCAATATGACCACATATGACGCTCGGCAATGAAATGAGTATGATATGAGATGCATAAGAAGTAATATCATGTCATGAAGATGTTCATGTGCACAATAAATGCCCATAAAGGCTCACACTCAATCATTTCATTCATAAATAAGGCGTTCGAATTCATTCGAGTTCATATCTTTCATAAATCAGTCCAATTCACTGCATAATTCTCCAAAAATAATCATTACACATAATTCATTAAGTATATAAATCATATGAGTCATAATAAAGAGCAAAATGAGCAATTAGGGTTCACATCTCAAGTATCAAAGTATTCATGTCCATAAAGGAGCAATAAGGGCATATATGTTCATATCTTTCACATAACACATCAAGCGAATCTATAAATTTCACAAAATTGACATAATACATCATATAACATGTTAGGATCATAATCAGGTGGGAAATTATGAGAAAAATGGAAAGAAGTACAAGAAGAAGCTCCGAACGCGATCATTGCCAAATCTGACAGTTTTTCCACAATGCTCAAGCATCGGTAAAATGAGGATATCTGAAGATTTAGAAGTCCAAATTGGGTTTTGTTTATTGAAGATGAAACTAAACACATAGATCTTTCCAAGAATGTATGGCACAAATCTTGGTTCAAAGCGAGGGGAAAATGGCGTAGGTGCGAAGTTGGACGAATGCAGTTTTCCGGCAAAGTGTCTACACAAAAAGTAAATGGTTATAACTCAGAATCTAAAAAAGATATTGAGGTGATTCTAATTGGAGATTAAAGTAGACTTCAGAAGGTTTCTATGGTTAAAATTTCAGGTCATTTGGAGTTAGGATGAAGATTCACGAAGCAAAACAATCTCGAACAAAAAACAGGGGAGGGTTGTGGGCGCGACCTCATGTGCGAGAGGATAGTAGGAAAAATAAAAAACATGGTCGCGGCCACTATCCCAAAATCTCATAACGCGATTGCGGCCGCGACCCCTGACCCCTGGTGCGGAAAACTCGAAACAACTAGGCTGAACCCCTTGAAAAACCTTCCCAACTCATCCCTACAACATCTAGGCATGCTAAGGAAACAAAAGCATCACAAAAACCACACTTAAACAAGCTCCAAAGTTGCATCAAAGATCAAAAGGTGCAAGAATGTGCATATGTGTTAAAAGCTTCAAGTTTCATGTAAGAACCAACAATGCCAACTCCACAATCACTCAACCCCCATCATAATTCATACCATAGAAGTCATAAGGGATGCATAAGGATCATGTAACACCAATCAATCTCAAGATCAAAGCAAGAAATCATGCAAACCTATCAAAATGCCTAAACCCACACTATTCATCAAAATCCCCAAAAATCCTATCAAAACTCCAATCCATCAAGCATGAAGACACTTAAATGAAAGAGGAGAAGTTAAATAATACATTCATGATCTTACCTTTCAAATTGGAGAAAAAATGGTGGAGGTGTGAGCTCAAGACCTCAAGGGTGAAGGGTGTTCTTCTTCTTCTCTTCTTTCTTTGGATGGCTGAATATTTGGGGCAAATAGGGGGAGGGATTTCAGTTTTGGGGCTTATTAGGAGAGGGGTGAGTGTGTTAAATGGGTTAGGGTATGGGTTAGAGATCCATAAGGTCGTCGGGTAGGGTCGTGACTTGAAATAAGTGAAAAGTCATCATTTAAAGCGTAAGGGGCTCATTCCGGTTGGATTTCGGAGGTCTTAGTGATCTTGGAAAAATATAAGGCTGTCCCATTGAGTCCGAATCTTCGATTCAAGCTCAATGGAGGTGACAGAATTTGAATCCGAATTCCCGAGCTCAAGAAAAGTCACCCAGACCAAATGGTGTGCTAATTGCTCGTTAGCCTCCATTTTGGTCGCGTTACCAAAACTCAATCCAAAAACACGTCAAACCAAATCAAATACATAAAACGAGCACATATCCATGTTCATAACACATAAATCACCATCATACACGAAATTCATGAAAGTCAGAATTCAAATCAAATACGATCAAAGCGCACGTAATTCACGTAAATGCAAAGAGTTCAAGTAAATGGAATTTCAAATATTCACGTAATGACATTTGATGAATAAAACTAAGTATGAAAGTATTTATAAATAATTAATTCTCGCACGTTGGTAAACACATACGTCATACCTGTACGGCCGAAAAGTCGGGGCGTTACAGGTTCCAGCCCTTTTTCCAGCGATTTCGGTGGCTAATCGAGACAAACAAGACATGGGCATTGTATTACTCTTCAAGAGAAAGATTTAGGCTGTGGTATCAGGTGCTAAGACGTAGTATTGGCGGAGGAATCACCGTTTGAATGCGGCTGTGGTGGACACTCGTGGCGGCGCGATTTTCAGACCTTGAAACTGGCGTTTCCAGCGATGGTTTGAGGTCGAATTGGGAGGCGTTTCAAACATCTCGAGGAGACAAGTTGAATCGAGGTGGTCTCATCATCCAATTCATCCGGACAACAAGACAGTGGCTGCGCAAAGGTGGAGTATATGTGTGAAAATATTTAGATATGAGATTTAAACGTGATAAAATTTAGCAAATTTGAAAATTCTGATATATGTCCAGAGATTTCTACTTAAATTTGAGATTTTTATTTTAATCAGAACTGAAAATTTACATTATATTATCTTCTGTCTTGAACTGTTTTTCACGTTTCATCCCTCAAAATTATTTTTCTACATTAAAAGTGATATCTGAAAAAATTTCTCAAATTGTAGGTTCTAATATTCCGTATTTTGTTCTTCAAGTTCCATATTAAAGAATGAACAAGAAATTTGAGAGAAAAAAAAGATGAAAAAAGATCCTAGTAATGAAATGCTTGTTCAAATCATATCAGTTTGTTTTTAGAGTGGGGTCTGAAATATGCGTAATTAAATTCAGAGTTTGTAGAGTGGGGTCTGAAATATGCGTAATTGAATTTGGAGTTTGTAGAGTGGGGACTGAAATATGCGTAATTGAATCCAGAGTTTGTAGAATGGGGACTGAAATATGCGTAATTGAATCTAGAGTTTGTAGAGTGGGGTCTGAAATATGCATAATTGAATCCAGAGTTTGTAGAGTGGGGACTGAAATATGCGTAATTGAATCCAGAGTTTGTAGAGTTGGGACTGAAATATGCGTATTTGAATCTAGAGTTTGTAGAGTGGGGTCTGAAATATGCGTAATTGAATTCAGAGTTTCTAGAGTGGGCACTGAAATATACGTAATTGAATCCAAAATTTGTAGAGTGGGGACTGAAATATGCGTAATTGAATCCAGAGTTTGTAGAGTGGGGTCTGAATATGCGTAATTGAATCTAGATTTTGTAAAGTGGGATCTGAAATATTTATAATTAAATCCAGAGTTTGTAGAGTAGGGTCTGAAATATGCGTAATTGAATGAGAACTTTGTCCAATTAAACATGTCTAATGCGTAATTGAATGGGGATTTTGTCCAATTAAACATGTCTAATGCATAATGGGATGGGGACTTTGTCCAGTTAAACAGGTCTAATGCGTAATTGAATGGGGACTTTGTCCAATTAAACATGTCTAATGCGTAATGGGATGGAGACTTTGTCCAGTTAAATAGGTCTAATGCGTAATTGAATGGGGACTTTATCCAGTTAAACAAGTCTAATGCGTAATTGAATGGAGACTTTGTCCAGTTAAACATGTCTAATGCGTAATCGATGGGGACTTTGTCCAGTTAAACATGTTTAATGTGTAATGGAATGGGGACAAGAATATTACAATAATGATACTGAAGATTGATTGATTATCATAAGTCTAATGTTATGGACAATAATATTACATAATTGATACTCAAGATTGATTGATTATCATAAGTCTAATGTTGTGGACAAGAATCTTACAATAATGATACTCAAGATTGATTCATTATCATAAGTGTAATGTTATGGACAAGAATATTATAATAATGATACTCATAATTGATTGACTACACTTCCTATGGACAAAGTCCCCATCCCATTATGCTTTAAACCTGTTTAATTGGACAAAGTCCCCATTCAGTTATGCATGAGACCTGTTTAACTGGACAAAGTCCCCATTCCATTCTGCATTAAACTTGTTTAACTGGACAAAGTCCCCATCCCATTATGCATTAAACCTGTTTAACTGGACAAAGTCCCCATTCAATTACGCATTAAACCTGTTTAATTGGATAAAGTCCACATCCCATTATGCATTAAACCTGTTTAACTGGACAAAGTCCCCATTCAATTACGCATTAGACCTGTTTAATTGGACAAAGTCCCCATCCCATTATGCATTAAACCTGTTTAACCCCATCCCATTATGCATTAAACCTGTTTAACTGGATAAAGTCCACATTCAATTATGCATTAAATCTGTTTAATTGGACAAATTCTCAATTCCATTACACATTAAACCTGTTTAACTGGACAAAGTTCCCATCCCATTACGCATTAAACCTGTTTAATTGGATGAAAGTCCCCATCCCATTACGTATTAAACCTGTTTAACTGGACAAAGTCCCCATCCCATTACGCATTAAACCTGTTTAATTGGACAAAGTCCACATTCAATTACGCATTAAACATGTTTAATTGGACAAAGTCCCCATCCCGTTATGCATTAAACCAGTTTAACTGGACGAAAGTCCCCATCCCATTACGCATTAAACATGTTTAACTGGACAAAGTCCCCATCCCATTATGCATTAAACCTGTTTAATTGGACAAAGTCCCCATCCCATTACGCATTAAACTTATTTATCTGGACAAAGTCCACATTCAATTACGCATTAAACCTGTTTAATTGGACAAAGTCTCCATTCCATTACCTTTTAAACCTGTTTAACTGGACAAAGTCCTCATTCCATTATGCATTAAACCTGTTTAACTGAATAAAGTCTCATCCCATTATGCATTAAGCATATTTCACTGGACAAAGTGTCCATCGAGTTACACCTTTACAACGTTTTATCGGACAAAGTCCCCATCCAATTACACATTTATATCCTTTCACCTTACAAAGTCTCCATCCAATTACGCATTTACAACGTTTCACCTGACAAAGTCTCCATCCAATTAAACATTTATACTCTTTCACCTGACAAAGTCTACTTTTTATTACTAGTTTTTAACTTTTCACTTAACAAAGCCTATTTTTTATTACACATTTTTTAATTTATCTCTCCATAAAAAATTAAAACATAAATACCAAACTAGAATATTGTAATTCAAAAACGGATTGTGTAACATGGTTTATCATCGTAAAATGGTCATGTATGGAGCTCGATCACTCTTCAGCTTTCTCTGAGAAATAAATCATCACAAAAGACGAGATAATCAATCAGCATATACCAAAATACATATTCAGATATATGCAAAAATTCAACAATTAGTTTATGCAGATGTATATTTAGATATATACAGAAATCTTATAGTAAATTTATGCAGAAATATATACAGATTAGTTTATACAAAAGTATATTCATATAAATATATATATATGCTGACTATAGAATTGCACGTTTATGCAGAAATCTCATAGTTAGATATATGCATAAATCTTATAAATCTCAAACAATGAAGATGTGCAAAAATCTCAAACAATTATTATAAAAAATCAGTTTATGCAGAGACATACAAAAATCTCAAATCTCTGAAACAAAATCTATGCAAAATTATATAAAAAATCTCAAATCTTTGGGAAAAGTTCCTTTATATTTATACAGAAATAAAAGATTCCATATCACGCAAAAATATCTGATCCAAATTTCTTCACACATACATAAATCTCAAATACATCTTTTTCCGGATAATACAAAAGTACTTGAATTTATTAAAGACGGAAAGGAATAGGAGAAATCTCTTCAAATATATCAGAAATTTTAAATTACATAACAGAAAACTTAGACATAGATATATGCCGAAATATATATACAAAAACTTAAACAAAACAGAATTATATAAAACTTCTCAAATCTTTGGCAAACATTTCTTTAAATATGTATAGAAGTCTCAAATTTCAATAGGCTCCCCAAATACCTTCAAATATAAGCATAAATCTCAAATAATTTTCTTATAAAAAAATCTCAAATTTAATACCAAAAATTTATTTAAAGATATGTAAACGACCCAAAACTCATATTTTTACCTGCTTTATCAGAAAATACAGAATCCTAATCCAACAATAGGAAGAAGACTGCAAACCATTTTAGTATTGTCCTCCTGAATTCGAAAGAAGAAAATTGCCTTCAAAATAAACGACCCAGTCAAATTTGTCCACAAATCTCATCGACACAATCCATCTTCAACGATTGAATTTTTCAAATTTGATATCAAACCAATAGTATTATCTACAAACTGGATTTTTCGATTAACGATTGGGGATGCAAATGGTTGTGCTGACTATTTGGCCAAAGAGAAACACAAGCTTGCTTGTGGAGTTACAATTTAATTTGGGATAATCCTCACTTGGGAACAAGAAATGTTTGATCATGGAGGAGCGCAAGAACTGAGTTCTTGCGTCTTTGACAAAAAAAAAAAAGAAAAAAAAAAGATGATTAAATGAATATTGGATTGGATGAAGTAAAAATAGTGTGGTTTTAGTATAAAAAAAAACGGCAAAATAGACTTTTTAGGGCTTTGGGGGATTTACAAAAAATAAGATGTGTATTGGTGATCAAAAAAATACTTTTTTCAAACTAGGGGGTTTAGGAAATGTTTTTACCTTATTTGGTACCATTTAATAATTACCCCTAGTTTTTACATTTTCAAAATCAATTAGTATTGTATATTGTTATAAATGAAATGAGTTTCTTTTTTTTAAATCCTAAAAACCGATCAATTAGTATTGTATATTGTTATAACTTCTAATGCACCGACACTTCTAAAAATATCATTTTTCCGTGTCGTGTCGTTTCGAACATCCCGTGTCCGACACCGTGTCCGACACTTCTCACGTAAAAAATTCACAAAAAAATCCGTGTCGTCGTATCCGTGTCGTGTCCGTATCGCTGTGTCCGCATCCGTGCAACATAGGTTATAACTTATACATGAAGTGAGTTTCTTTTTTAAGAAATTAAAAAGAATTAGAAAGTCCTAAAAAACCGATCAATCAGTATTGTATATTGTTATAACTTATATATGAAGTGAGTTTCTTTTTAAAAAATTAAAAAGAATTGGAGAGTTCTAAAAAACCGTTTGAGATGGGTTAGTATTTTACGAGTTTCTTTTTTTTAAATTAAAAAAAATTGAGAGTCCAAGAGCTCCAAATTGGCTCTCTCGCTTAATATAATAGTATAAAGTTTTTAGAAAGATTTTGAATCCCAGAGGAGAGACTTAAAAGTTAAGCCCTACTGCCCTAGGTCTCTTTCGATATAAAGGGAGGAATCCGGTGCGCCAGAAAGACAAGTCACTAAGGAACCAGAAGAAGATTGAAATCCGGCAATATTTACCAGCCACTTAGAACAGAGAATAGAAGAAGATTGAGATCCGGCAATATTAGAACAGAGAATAGAAGAAGATTGAGATCCGGCAATATTTACCAGCCACTTAGAACAGAGAATAGAAGGAAGGTTTTTTCATCAAGTGAAGCGGGAAACATCAACAATCTTTAGAAGGAAGGTTTTTTCATCAAGTGAAGCGGGAAACACCAACAATCTTGAAAAGCAGTCGCAGTTCCAAGAAATCACCAAGCATGGCGACTATCCCTAACGAATTACTCCCAGAAGCAACAGTCGATCGAGTTGCCCCTTGCTTCAGATGTTTCTAGTGCCAAACTTAGGTAACTTGTATTTCAATGATATGAAAATTTATGCATGTGTATGGGGTTTTTTTTTCCAGTTTTTTCCTATATATGCACATATATACAAACCTAAACGCCATCAAGAAAACACATGCATCTATATATTATATTTATATATATGACTTACCTTTCTTTCTGACAAATTCGCATTGTATTGTAACAATGGCCGGAAACTAGAAGATTCACGACAGCAGGCATTAAATCACATATCCCGGAGGAGTTGGTGGAGGATATACTCAATAGACCTATACACGGCCAGATGCGTGTGCCTTGTGGCGATCCATCGTCAATTTTCCTGAATTCATCGAAAAGCACCGCCGCCGGAATCACAAACCGCACCTCGGACTACTTGTCTCCACCGCCAACACCAAAACAAGAGAACTGCAATTCCACTACGCCAGCCTCCACAATGAAGATGCTACAAACCCTTCCGCCTTTGTCTGCCGCCTGAAGCTGTCGTATTCCGAATGTAACGCCCCGGACTTTCATCCGTACAAGTATAGATTAAGTGATACTATGTGCGTATCTAAATTTATATTTATTCGTGTATCTCTTCATTTATTTTGAAGTATTTTAATTTCTTTATGAATTTTTGAATTATTCGATTGAATTTGAATTTGGATACTTGAACTTGAATGCGCATGATCAACATGTGTGCTTGTCGAAACTATGCTTATTGAATTCGGAAATTTGTGAAATTTGAGTATGTGATAGTTTTATGTGTCATGAACGTGTATGTGAGCTCGTTTTTTAATTTGGAACTTATTTGGAACCCCGAAACCATCCCGAAAACAACTCACGCCTAAATGACCCTTGCCACTAAAATGACCATAACACCCTCATTACTTAACCAAATTACATGTGGTTTGAGCCCACTTGCCCCTCACTTATACCTATATCAGCCATAACAAATCCAATTTCAAATTAAACACCTCAAACCCTCCTAAAGGCAGCAACAAAACGTGATAAGAGGAGAGAAGGAAAATTGGGCACTATTCACCATCTTCTTTGTTCCATCACTTTGATCTCTTGCTTTCTTTAATATGTGAGTATGGATTATTGCATGGAATCACTCCCTCTTTCTTTTAAACTATTATATGTATGATGTGGTTGAGGTTTGCTATGGTTTTGAATATACGGACATATATGAGGGTTTGAACCCAAAATTTGTGGTCATGCATATGCCATTGTTTCTCTTCAGTTTCTTGTGTGGACTATGATCCCTTAAGCTTCATTTATACTTGTATGGTGGTTTATTGCATGGTAGTTGATGTACTAATAACTTTCCATTAATGAATTATGAATGGAATTTGGAGAAATGATAATATATGCCATCTCTTTCCTTAGCTCTTTTTTGGACTTGATTCTTTGCATGAATTGAAGTGGATTTAATGGCATTTTGGTGTTAGATCATGCCTTATTGTGTTACATAAGTGTGGGATTGCTTGGTTAGGAGTTTCAGCCCAGTTTTAGCCTCTTTTTTGCATCTGGAGGGAACCAACGGTCGTGGGAAATGCCTTATAAAACATCCACGGCCGTGGATTTAGTGTAAAGTCTACTTTATTGAATCCACGGCCGTGGGTCTTGCCCTGCTTTCTGCCTCAGTTCGTTTTGCTTTGTTGATCCTTCATCCAAACTTCAAATGAGCTAAAATTTTGACCATAGAAACCTTTTGAAGTCTAATTTAATCTCCAATTTATTTTACCTTAATATCTTTTCTAGATTGTGATTTATACCCATTTACATTTTGTGTGGACACTCTACGGGAAAACTGCATTTGTCCAACTTAGCTCCTACGCCATTTTCGCCTCGCTTTGAACCACAATTCGTGCCGTACATGCTTGGAAAGCTATATTTTTCTAGTTTCATCTCCAACAAACAAAACTCAATTCCAACTTGTACAACTCGAGATATTCTCCTTTTCCTACAGCTTGCGCAGTTCCAAAAACTGTCAGCTTTTGCTATACTTTGCCAAAACCTCTTTCCTAGCGTTCCTTTCGCTTCCTTGGCTCCCATATGTGAATTATATGCATTTTATGATTGATTAATTGATAGTATATGATATGTATTGATGTTTGTATGACTTATATTCAAGTTGAATTATGTGTTATGAACGTTATTGTTGAAGTGTGGCTTGAATTGATTGAATATATGAAAGATATGAATTGGAATGAATGTGAATGATTTCAAAGAATGAAAAAATGATTGAAATGGTAACTTGATGCATCTCTATAACCTTACTTGATCTCATATGCATCTCATATCATATGCATGATGTTATCGTATGATTGAAATTGTAACTTGATGCATCTCTATGACCTTACTTGATCTCATATGCATCCCATATCATATGCATGATGTTATCGTACATCATACTTGGTCCTCATAAGTTTCACTTCACTTACTTTGCACAGATACCGGTCCTGTCAAAGGCGAGGGCGATCTTTGAGCTCCTTGTTATCATTTTTGGTCTTGTGTAAGGTAGGTTTTTCTTCTATTAGTTACAATGACCTGATATATCCTTTATGTGCAAAGTTTTGATCCAAATTTATATATCTGTATATCGAGTCTTCTTTCGAGTAAATGATTTTGAAATGTAAAGCCCCTTTTCTTGAATATCCCACCAAATATTTTGGCGAGAGCATTAATGTACACGGGCCTCGGAGCTTAGTGTGAGTGGCTATCCAGGAAGGCAAGGGCCGACGGTGATCCCTCATGCTAGTTCAAACCAATTACGGCGAAACCAACCTCGTTAGGAGTTTTGACGATAAAAGGCTAACCGGGCTTTTGGGGATTCATGTACCCCACTAGCCATAATGAATGGATGGCGGGGTCTTGCAAACCCATCCATCACCCGGAGGGAGAAGTAGTATATGATCGAATGTAATGGATTCAAATGCATGTGCCCGAAAAAATAATTGTATGATGATTAAATGAATAATGATTACACATGAGGAGAAGATTGGAGAATGTACACGCCCACTCGCCGGGCCATGAATGACTTAATGATTAATCGAAAATGAGTGTCATAATCCCATTGATGCTTTCTTTTCTTTCCCGTTTGGAAAATTACTCTAAAACTTCAAATGGGATTATGACTTTCATGTATGTGTTTTAATACCGTAATATTTATATCTTATGCCCTGTTTTATACCCACCAATCCCTTTTGGATTGAACCCGGTATTGTTTCAGTCTTTGGTGCAGGTTGGTTCGTGCTAGGCAGGAATACAAGTCTAGAGAGTCTTGCGTTTGGGTCTAGCATGTTGGTTTTTGTACACACACTCATATTATTTCATATTTTTTACTTTTGAACACTTATGTATCTTGAGGCTGCGAAGGCTATGACTTGTTGTGAATCATGAATTTTTGGAGCTTGTAGCTCAATGTATATATTATATGTTAATACTTCCACTTTCTTTTGCATTGCTCTGATTCATGTTAATGCTTGGTTATTACTTGGTTCGAGGGTTAACCCACCTAGCATAGCGAGTGTGTGAGTCCCCGTTCGCCGTGATTTGATTCGTGTATGGATTGTCCGTTTCATATGCTGGTCGGGTCTCGGTGCGGGGGATGTGGCGCCTCGCGTTCGGGCGTTACACTGAATATTCTGGCACAACTCAAGTCATCAACAACCTCACTTGTCTTTATTCCAACAACCGTGCATCCCTCCTCAACATATGCACAAGCGAGATCTTCCCTCTCCCTAAACCCCAAGTCCACACCTACTCCTATCTAGGCTACCACGCCTTTAACAAGACCTACAAAATTCTGAGATATACTAGAAACAAAACCTTTCACCGCATCACAAAATATGAAATCCTGACAGTAACCTTCCCCCTTTCTTCATGCAAATGGAGAGAGGTCAAGTTCCCTGAAAGGCCACAACGGTAGGAAATCAAGGGTCTACCTCACTCCCTTTGTGCAAATGGAACCTTATACTGGGTTTGCAATGGTAACATGAATTTCTTGGGGGTTCTAGCTTTTAACATGTATGCGGAGAGGTTTTATTTTTCTTACTAGCCGGAACAAGAACGAGAACATGATCGTTGGTCTAGGAATACCTGGAAGGTTCTGCAGAATCGGGAAAGATTGGGTCTGGTATATGTTTCTGGTTAAGAGTAAAGGTGGGAAAGAAGGTATTGTATTTCATTGATTTATGCATATCTCAACTATTATAGACAGAACAGATAAATAGAAAAGACCCCTAATCAATCCTAAATTAAATCCCGTAACAAAGGGAATTGGAGATCTTTCCTTAATTATAAAGTAAACACTCCCCTCAAGTTAGGTCGGGGGATGACCAATGCTTAATTTGTACAACGACTTCTGGAACACTTTTCCTGTAACAGCCTTAGTAAGGATATCAACCAATTGGTCCTCTGATCGTACAAACGGGAGTGACACGATCCCTCCTTCTAGCTTTTCCTTGATAAAATGGCGATCAATCTCCACATGTTTGGTCCTGTCATGCTGTACTGGATTCTCGGATATGTGGACAGCAGCTTTGTTATCACACTTTAGAGGACATGCTCCGATTGGAGGAAACCCCAACTCAATCATCAACTTCCTCAACTATAGAACTTCTGTTAACCCTTTCGGGATCCCTCAAAACTCTACCTCAGCACTTGAAAGTGACACTACCTTTTGCTTTTTACTCTTCCAGGTTACCAAATTCTCTCCAACAAACGTAAAGTAGCCCGAGGTTGATCTTCTATCACTCGGGTTACCTGCCCAATCTGCATCTGTATATGCTTCTATTCGCAAGTGGTCATTCCTTCTAAATAAAATCCCTGTATCAGGAGACCCTTTCAAATACCTTAATATCCGTAGTGCTGCCTCCATATGTTCCTTTTGAGGGTTGTGCATAAACTGACTTACCACCCCAATAGCGTATGCAATATCCGGTCGGGTATGTGAGAGATATATGAGCTTTCCAACAAGATGTTGGTATCTCGCCCGATTTGCTGGTTGAGCATCTTCCGTGATTTTTAACCCATGGTTGCTCATCATTAGCGTAATTACTAGGTTTGTAATCCAACAAACCCGCCTCTGCTAGTAGATCAAGTATATATTTCCTTTGTGACAAATAAATCCTTTGACTCGATCTCATGACTTCGATCCCTAGGAAATACTTTAGGTGACCCACGTCCTTCATTTTAAACTCTCCGAACAAATTCTTTAGGAGATCCCATATCTCTTCAATGTCGTCCCCGGTGATGATCATGTCATCGAATATATAATCAAGCATGTAACTTTCTCACCTCTCCTTTACAAAAATAGAGTATGATTTGAATTACTCTATGTGTACCCATACTGTTTCACCGCAATGGTGAATCTCCAAACCATGCCCGAGGAGACTGTTTCATGCCATATAATGCTTTTCTATACCTGCACACTTCATGAGTTCCAAACTCGTGAGAAAATCCTGGTGGAATCTCCACATACACTTTTTCTATTAAATCGCTATGAAGAAATGCATTTTTTATATCGAATTGATGAAGCATCCAGTCCTGGTTACAGCAACTGAGAATAAAACCCGGATAGTATCGATCTTCGCCACCGGGGAGAAGGTCTCTACATAATCTACCCTATATGTCTGAGTGTAGCCTTTTGCAACCAATCGGGATTCGTATCGTTCAATGGATCCGTCAGCTTTCCTCTTAATCGTATACATCCATCGACATCCAACTAGTTTCTTGTGATCCGATTTTGGGCATTTCTCCCAAGTGTTATTCTTTCTCAGTGCATTCATCTCATCATCCATTGCTTGTCTCCACTCCGGGACTTCCATAGCCTCTTCCATAGTTCGTGGAATAGCCTCAGTATAAATAGCCATAGCGAAGGCCTCTGCTGACTTGATTAGGCTCCCCCTGACCAAGTTAGCTGTGACGCCCCGATCTTTCGGTGGCTTAGGTTTGCTCAATGTGTTATTATTTGCGCGTTTTATATTCACTTAATTGTGTAAATATGTGATTTACATGTTATTACTTGAAATAATTGTCAACGTGGTTTATATGAATTAAATGAATA